>CM053791.1:473261754-473326754 GCA_028749045.1 Cupressus sempervirens | reverse complement strand
ATGGCTAATTTTAAGGAAAGAAGAATTCCATTAAAATATGAACTGATGAGGATCATGTGAACAACTCCCTAAATGTTAAATGAAAAAGAAGGCCAAAACAAGAAGAAGAATGGAGGGAGTGAGAAGGAGTTACAAACAAGAGGAATGAAGAGGAAGGGGATAGAGGAAAAGGGGCCAAATCAAAAGAAGAAAATGTCACCCTTATGTCCAATTAATGAAGAGATGGATTTATCCTCTGATGAAAGTAAAAACAACATATTAAGAGACATTTTCTAGTCGACATTAAGGCCCTTTGGAATTATTATCAAATAGGGCCCTAAGGTTCAAATATCTTGGACATTAATTTGAGCACCCAAGATCATGATTAAGGACATGAAAGTCATGAAGATGAACTAGGTGAGACTACCTCCCTTACATGGCTATCAAAGTGAATGTGATGGGGGAAAATAGTAATAGTCCAACCCATTAGGATCTAGTAAGGTAGAAAAAATATTTACCTTTGGATTTGGTTTTTTTCATGCAATCTTATTTACAGCAACACTTTACTGGATTATATCTAGTGCTCCCATAATACCCTATATTTTTTCTACATTGGTAGTGGACCGGTGTAACTCATAGGATTTTCAACATAGCTTGAATACCTTGTTTGGTTCTATAAAACTATTGGTTGTATTGGGCATTAACAAGTCAATCTTTTGGTGCAACAAGAACCCTGTCCTTTCTAATAATTGATATCAGAGCTTGGTCACAAATTTGAATCTTTTTAGCCATGACGAGTGATGTTGGGAGGGGGATTGTTGGTAGTAGGCTAGAATCCCTTGTAGGATTCATGACATGGATTAACCACCTCTTTTGGTTCTATAAGACTATTGGTTGTATTAGGCATTAACATGTCAATCTTTTGGTGCAACGACAACCCTATCCTTTCTAACAATCTATCTATTTTTTGTACCATGCAGTCTCTTTCTGAAGTCATTCCCTCTCCTTCTAATACGTTGGCACAAACTCTATTTCATGCATTAAATTTTGATCAAACTTATGAATATCTATCTCTATCATATCTAAAATCAACTTCACATTGTGTTGTAAAGTATTTGGCATAGGGTTTTAATCCTTGATAGTCATCATTCATGTTTTTAATATTGGTCAACACCCTCACTTATAGACCTCTCATGTAAAGAGATTTTTGTATTGTTTCAACACCACATTCTTTCTTTTGAGTTAATAGTACTTTAGGTGTCTTTTATTGTAAAACAATTTTTTTTGAACAATTCTCAATTCTTAAAAAATGCATTCTTATTTTCTATTACCATTGATGAGATTCCCTTGAACAAATTCAAAATGAAGATATTCCCTTTAACATTAAGCACAACATGTCCAATATTTTTGTAAATATACAAATTAATTACACCAAATTTTTAGATTTCAAAACCATGTGTGTAGATATAAATAATAAGTAGAACATGTCCAATATTTTTGCTAATAAACACATTAATTACACGAAAGTTTTATTTCAAAACCATATGTGTAGATACCAACATTAATTACAACCTGCTCAATAAGGGTACACAAATAATTTATTCCCATGAAGAAGGACCATGTCACATAATACTAGGGAGTTTGATCAAAATAGTGAAAAAATTGCTAGATTGTTGTCTAACTTTCAAATAGAAGGTGATGAAAACTTTTATTGTCCTTGCAAGCATTGTAATGGCTTAAAGACAAGAAGAATCAAAATCAAAATAGCTAAGAGACATTATAGGGAGAATGGTCACAATGAAGGGGGGTTTGATTATCATCCATTCGGTAAGGTTTTTTTGCAATTAATATACATATGAACCATAGAATGAGGGTTTGATTATCATAATTTTAATAGAGGTCAATCTCACTAGGGTAGTAAATGATATAGACCAGCACACCTTGGAGGAACATGTAGGTGTGAGTATTGAAGGAGAAGATAATGATGCCATGGAAGATGATGATCATGCATTAGGAAACACACTTGAAGATGATGGTATGAATGCATTGATCCATGACACATTTGGTACTAGTGCGACTGATGATGATGATTATTATGAGGATGAGATTGAGGCCATCCATGATATACCTCTTTTTGAGAAGGAAAGCATGGCCCTTTACAAAGGATCCCAATAAACTCTTCTCTTTCATGTGTTGTTGTTGGCAAATTTGAAGGTTATAAATGGTTTATACAACATAGCAATGTCACATATGATAAGGCTTGTGATATGTCATTATAGTCTATAAAAGATGAAATATGTATCCTTAAGATTTTTTATACTAACGAGTAATATTTGTTATTTTAGATTGATAGGTGACTATTTTTTACCACCATCAAATGTTCTCTGTTGCTCATACTGAGAATTATGTGCCACTATGAAACATATTGGAATGGAGTATCAATCAATGGATGGTTGTCCTGAAGATCATGTGATTTATCATTAAGAACATGAAAATAAAATAGAATGCCCCAAATGGAATATTAGTAGATATCAAGATGATAAAGTGACAAAAATGTACCTAATAAGGTTCTTTGTTACATCCTCATTATTGTATGTCTAAAGTGATTATTCAAGTGTTGTAGCTTGGAACAATCTATGGATTACCATGCACAGAATAGAAGTCGAGATGACATTATTCAAATGTTTGTGGATAGCTCAACATTTACGGACATAGAGGAAAAGTGGCCACACTTTAAAGAAGAATGTCAAAATCTCATATTTTCTCTGGCAACTAATGTTGTCAATCCATATGGAGAGATGAGATCCATTTAATTGATGTGTCATGTTTTTGTTATTAACAATAATCTTCATCCATTGATGTCAATAAAGAGGAACCACATAATGTTAGCAAGTATTTTTCTAGGTATTTTATTATTTTATTGTTACCTACATGTAATTATAAGTCTTGGAGTAAAATTACCATGATAATTATCTAATATTGTTCATTCATCTAGGTAAGTACCAATTGAAAGATATGAATGTATATATTGTGCCTCTTATTGATGAGTTTCTAGTGTTATGGAATGGTTTCACTATGTATGATATCTCTATACTAATTTTACAAAAATAATTTCGATTCCATGCAATTCTTGTGTGGACAATTCATGATGCCCCAGGGTTGACAATTTTTTATGGTATGTTATGTTGAAATCTAGTCGTACATGATAATACTAATTCCAAAAATGAATATGTATACTCCAATTTTATTTTTATCTTATAGGTCTTCAAAAAAAGGGAATATTTTCATGTCCATTGTGTGATCCAATGATGAAATATTCCCATTCTAAGAGTTTAAGAAAGTAGGTGTTTGATGAGAATAGACACTTCCTCCAAAAAAAAAAGTATCAAAGTGTTGAAAAACATCTTTTCAATGGGTAAGAAGAGACTACATCAAAGCCACAAAGAATGACACCTCACATATGGAAGTTGGAATATAATAGAATTTGAGGTTGTCAAGTCATCAATACTAACCACCTTCCAAAGGGACATAAATGTTATCCCAGAGAATCTAGTAGGTTTCCATACTACAAGTAGAAACAAACTATGCCATTTTTTGATGCTATACATATTAGAAAGAATGTAATAGAGACACTGTGGAAAATATTGGATGGAAGACGTTACAAAGAAAAACTTCCCAAAAATGTGTAGTTACATTCATGATTCCAATCATGAAATGAAAAAACATCATTGAATAAAATAGTAGTGGGGACCAAATTAATGCAAGTGACCTTCCTTGGTTATTAAGGAGAGAAAAAATAATGCGATAAAATAAGTCATACAAAAATTTTGATTTCCTACACAATTTACTATGAATATAAGCAATCTCATATAATAGAAAAGTGAATTTGGCCCAAGGCTGAAAATGTGTGATTAGCATAGCTTCATCAAGGTAAGTTACGATCTTTTTTATTTACAATATATTTTTAAAACTACATTCAGTTTTAATTGTATTATGTTAGAAAAAAATGAAATGATTAGTTGATAATTGCTGCATAATGTGCTACCCCTATTGCTCCCAAACAACTTCAAAAATAAAATCAAACAACTGATATATGATCTTGGAAAATACATGAGGTAAGTAGTGATATTTGTTCAATATATCAAGTGAGTATTATATTGTAAAGTCTCGTATTTATATATTCTTGTGTCTTGAATCCCTTGTAGGTGGTTTTAATCTATAGAAACCCATAAAGAAGATATAAAATATTGGAAGAAAAGACTTTGTGTACTAATGTGTGAAATAGAAAAGTGTTTAGCTTCAACTTTTTTCAATGCACAAGAACACTACCTCATACACCAAGTTGAGGAGATTGAATTGTGTGGACCTATATAACCTCAATGTGGATGGTTGAGTTTTTGAAGGGTTTGGTTTGAAAAAGAGCACATCTTGAGGTTCTATGATTGATGGATATATGGTATACCAGATGATGGTGTATGCTACTCAATATTTTCCTAATCTTGTAGTAAAAACCCATATAAATTGCATTTGGGATCTCAAATCCATTAAAACATTCAAAGGGGAGTACTTTGTGGGGAAAGGTAGATTTAAGAAAGTGAAATGCAATAAATTATGAAATGTTAAATTGTAGTTAATTAATTCTTAATCTTCAATATAAATCTACTATAAGTCATCTATTTACTTTTGTAGAACTGCTAACGAGTGGGTTGCATACATTTGTTTATTGTGAATAATCAAGATTGGATGACAGTATGGATTGAAAGATCTCAACATTCTAGTCATTGATTAAAATGCAAAATTGTATCTTCATTGGTCAAACAAGCTCATTGTAATGGAGATCCCAATGTTCCACAAAAAGAAATAGATTTAGCATATGGTTTAAGAAATCTCTAGGTACTTATAAGTTTGTTAATCAACCATATATTTTTGAACCCGTGATGGAATAATTTATACATGTTTGACTTGTAGGCGAAACACCACAAGTCTATGTTATGAAATGGTTATAAATTTCACATCAAATATTTAGATGATAAAAAGAGAACTTATGATTCTAGGATAAGTGTTCTTCAAGATGACCAATATTTCATCTAGAAATGACTTACATCTTCAAGAATCTAAAAACTAATACTATGAAATTTTGGTTAATATACTTGACTATGACTTTAATTCCTTCAAATTAGTTCTCTTTATCATCAAATGATACAGAGTATGACTCAATCAAAATGATCTTGATATAATTTTTATTAAGCATGAGAATAAATTTTCAAAGATTAATACACGTTTGTTTGAGCTAGTTAGGGATGAGCCCTATATTCTACCAAGACAATGCAAGAAGGTATTTTACTTAGAGGTTCCACATAAACATGGTTGTTCATTTGTTGTTAGAGATGATCCAAGGGGAAGGATTATAAAGTATAATACAATGGAATAAGAAGATATTGAGGAAGAGGAAGAAGTGGATCATGATTGAGAGTTACTCATTAATGCTTCTGATGCAAATGATGCTTCTATTGATCAGGATGATGATACTTCTATTGATCACGATGATGAGGAGGGGGATGATGATGATGATGATGATGATGATGTTGATGATGATGATGATGACTATGATGACTAGGATAGTGGTGATGATGATGTCGATGACAAAAATGATCCTGATGATGAGATGGATAAAGAATAATATAAATAATTGAAGGAATTCCTATGCTATTGAATATTTAGTTCTTGATAGATCAATGATTAATTTTATTAACTTGTCATGTACCTTCTAATATTTATGATCCATACATGATCCTAATATTTGATGTCATTTTGAGTATATGTATCATGAATTTTTTAGTTAACATAAGAAAATTGATTTACTATTGCAGAAACCCGAAGTCCTTTCATGAGCATCCCATATAGTCTCATTGATCATTAGGTATAAGTAGGTGCACCTCATAGAGATTAATTTCTTTTACCATTTTTAAAATATCTCTTTCATTGACAGCTATCTCTCCTATTTCATGGAGTGCAAGTACAATAAATAGGTATTATTTAGATTTGTCTTCCTCAAGTGAGGAAAATGTAGGAATCAAAGAAAAAGTGAGATATTTAGTATGTCTAAATCAAGGAGATTGACTCGAAGTCAATGTTGGAATATGATTGAAAAGATCATTGTTAAAGAATGATGGAGATGATAAATAATTTTTTCAGTCATTATTTTTTCACTAATGTCAAACCAACTATTTGCTGGAATGACAATTGCGTACATGATCCAAGTACTATCACTTACTTGATTAAAGAGGAGTTAATCAATAAGAGGTAACAAAAGAACCTAAAGGAAAGATTGAGCTATGATGTTATAATGAAGTATAGGGATTAGTTAAGATATTGATAAAATGATGCATTGATAACATACTCTAAGGTATAAAGGTTGGTCACACTTAGAAACATTAGTAAAATAAGTTGTAACAAGGATGTCTGCAAAGCTTGACTAAATTCATTAGTGGTTGCCAAGAAAGTTAGTTCATGCTAAGAAGAATTCTTAGTTAGTGCCAAGAAAATGCTAAATCTAGTGTGTGCTGACTAAAAGTGTTCAAGTGCCAAGCAATCAGTTGAAGCTGTACAAATTTTAGGTGCCGAGCAAGGAAAATGTACTATGTGTGAAGCATCAGTAAATTTAGTTGATGTTGAGTGAATCCATAGTTGGTGCTGAGCAGTATTCAAGTGCTGAGTAATGCAGTATGTGTTGAGCACTAGTATTTCAATAGTGCTAAGCTGCTACATTAATTGAAAAGTCAAAGATTCACTAGATTTGAAATGATAAGGTTTGTTACATTGAACTTTGTGAACCAAGTGAATGATAAGAATGATGAGCTAGTGTCATAGAATTTCATGTTAACTATTTTTAGGAAAATATAGGTGGATTTAAAATGATGTTTCTAGAAGAAAAAAATTAGAGGGAAAGCTACATCATATCTTTCCAAATCAATTAAAGTTATGAGCTTGAAGAATTGAGAATGAAATGTATTCCAAACTTATACATAAGGAGTTACAGGTCAAAGAATTAGTGTAGAGTAGAGTGTGGTAAGTGTATGATGTTGCTAAAGTGTGAATTAAGCAAGAATAGAGCACAGAGACTCTAATTTAATCAAGTGACCATAGAAAGGAGATTGTATTGGCACAATGAGAAAAAAACTCAAGGAGACAAAGCTTGAAGGGAGGAAAAGCTGTCAGAACTGCAAAGATAGAAAGCCAAGTGAATTTCTGAGTTGAATAGTGATCTGAGATCTATAAGGTTAAGTGGGTATGTGCAGGATCATGGTGTGCAAAAAAGTGGTGATTTGAAAAATCTGTAGTTCTGAAATATCTCAAACCATTTCAAAATCTATTCCAACTTTTCTTCCACCCACCCTGATTGAAAAAAATTAATATCTTTATAAGGTCTACTATATCTTTTGATACCAAATCTATATGGTAAACTTTAAAAACATCCTAAAAATGTGCTTTTAGCCTGTTTTAATGTGATTTTTACTTCAAACATGTAGTTACGACTTTTTTTTCATCAAAATTTGATGAAATGAAAAGAGTTTTTTAACAATGTTCTTATCTTTCCATAAATGTAAGGTTTGTCAAATTATGAGTTTAGTAAGTAATTACTACTTCTTTTCTAATGGAGTTACGTATAAAGTGCTGATAGACATACTACTTGAAAAACAACTATAACTTTCAAATGGTACAATATTTTTTAAATCCAAAAGATGCATCACATTCTATGTTTCTTCTACTATAAGGTAAAAAAGATGAAAAATTGAATTTTGTAGATTTTTGAATTAGTTAAGGTGGTAAGAAACAAGATTTTTTTTATTTCAAAAATTCTAAAGTCAAAAATTAATTAATTATTATTTATTTGAAATAATAATACCCAAAAATGTGTGTCACATCTAGCCATGAATCTACTACTTATATCTAGAATATTATTAAAAAATATTATCGTTTGATTTTGATTAAGGTGGTCAAACATACGTCTACTTCTTATTTTTGTTTTGAAATTTTTGTAATATTGCATTAAAATTCAAAATTTTGACCAATCAATTTTTATTTTTTCGAGATAAGTCCTAGTATTAAAAACTAGATTCAATTTGCTAGAGATTATTTTCTCTCAACTTTTTGATATAAAGTTATTAACAAGTAGAAAATTGCACGCCAAGTTGACATAACCCTAATTTTCTAACTTTTGATTGCCACTTAAGAGCATAGTTTGGTTGACCATGATCCTACACATACCCAAGTTGTAAGTTGTATCAAATAAAAAACCCTTAATTGTTACTCTCTTAGAATTGTATTAGGTTGGTCCAACAACAATTAAGAAATCCTTTAATAGGGTGACATTCCATGTTGAATGCTCTAAAGTCCTTTAATTAGGAACACTCCTAACAGGGTGTTGAAATCCTTTAACATGGTCACATATAACAATGTTTTTTAGCCTTTAACAAGGAAAGCCTTTAATAGGGCATCACTTCATAATGGTGAGAAAGAAGATAGCATTTTACTAGTGGTTTTTCCCAAAATTGGGTTTCCACATAAATAATTGTGTCATGTGTTGATTTCATGTGTCTTATTTCTGCATATCGATTTATAGTAATTTGCTAGGATGAAGGCTTAAGCTTGGATGTATGGTAGTTTGTATGGGTTCACAATAATTAGTGAAAAAGTTTAAATAGTCAATTTTGGACCTTGAATAACTTATTCACCCCCGCAATTATTCTAAAACAATTCTAACAATTGGTATTAGAGCCATCTGCTGATTTGGTTTTAAGGTACTAGTTGCAAGAAAGATGAATATGACTAAAAGAGAAGCACCCAAGCTCAATAGAGATAACTTTGCAACATGGTAGAGTTTGATGAAGACACACCTTGGATCTATAGGTGATCGTGCACAAACATCAATCATAGTAGAACATACTAACCAATCTAGTGTTCCTACTATAGAAGACATGAAGAAAAAGAAGGAGCATAATTAGGCTATGATGGAGATAACCTCATGCCTTAGTTATGCCAAGTTTGATGACATTAAAGACTGTAAATCTACAATCCAGATGTGGAAGGGCTTTTCAAATATCTATGGAGGAGATGAGAATGTCCAAAGAGCAAAAAGAGCAAGCCTCAGAGGAAAATTTGATGAAATGAGAATGGAGGAAGATGAGAAAATTTCCTAATATGCATCTAGGATAAAAGAGGTAGTAAGTGCAATAAGAAGTGCCAATGGTACTCTAGATGATGAAATTTTCAACAGCAAAGTCTTCAGAACCCTGCGCCCCATATATGCTATTAGAGTATCAACCATACAAGAATTGAGATGTATACAAGGGGTCAAGCTCTCTCTTGAAGGAATAGTGGGTAGACTTACTACATTTGAGTTATCAAACTTTGATAATTATAGACCTGAGAACATTGAATTTTCTTTCAAGGCCAAGTTAATCATAAAGGACACTCAGGAAGTAAAGCTAAAGAAAAAGAAGAAAATGATCAAATATGCATCTAGTGATAGCAACACTGATGAGGAGGATATAGAATAGTTGAAAGCATTGTTGGCTAGAATATTTCACAAAGGCAAAGACAAATTCAAAGGTAAGCTTCCTATTTTTTTTTCAATTACAATGAAGTAGGTCACATTGCAGCAAGGTGTCCACAGAACAAGAACTACAAAGAAGGGAAAATGTAATAAAATAGAAGAGAAGATGATAGCAGAGACCACAAGGACAAGGGTAAAAAGTGCTACATTGTTGAAGAAGACTGTAATGAGAATGATGATGAAGTTGTCTATGTAGCCATTGAAGATGAATCAAACAAAGATGAGGCAACATCACTAGTAACCTATATCAAAAATAATGAAAAGTGGATCATAGATAGTGGATGCTCTCATCACATGACTGGAGACAAAAGTAAGTTCATTACGTTTACTCAATATATTGGTAATAGTGTTAGATTTGGAAATGATGCTCCATATCTAATCAAAGGAAAAGGTAGCATTAAACTTATAGAGAATATATCATGTGATACTGCATACTATGTTGAAGGTTTGAATTATAATTTGTTGAGTGTGTCATAGTTAGGTAATGTAGGATGCAGAGTAGAATTTGGAAACAAAACTGTCAAAATCTATGATATTAATAGTAATCTGATAGGAAAGGGTGACTAGACTAGAAGTAACTTGTTTTATCTAGACATGGAAGATGTTGCTTGTCTTGTTGTAAAAGTTGATGATGTGTGGTTATTGCATAAGAGGCTATGCCACGTAAATTTTAGCAATCTAATCAGCATCAATAAAATGAAGAAAGTCAAAGGATTGCCAAAACTGAAGGAGCCTGACAACACAATGTGCAAACAATGTCAACTAGGGAAGATGAAAAATTCTAGCTTCAAAAGCAAGACCTATACTTCCAAAGAAGTACTAGAGTTGGTTCATACTGATTTATGTTGTCCAATTGAAGTGCGGAGCTATGAGCCCTCGCCTCGACCCTTCGTAGCCTTAGTTGTTACTTTATTTTTTTGATACTCACGACTCAAGATGTCAAGACATTATCAGATACTTGAACATATCATATTATTTCATGTTGTGTGATGTTATTTTCAGATATTTGATGTCTGTCATTTAATGTTTTATGTATATGTATGATTGATGAATTAAGTAAAAGGTAGGATTAACATTTTGGTTTAAAATATTTTAAATGGTTAAGAATTGAATGGGATGAGAGGAACCCTAAATTTTGTTATAGATGGATGTTTTAATTAATGAGATTCTTGATACATATATATAATTGATCCCTATGTGCTACTTTTGGAAACCTTGTTAGTCATAATTCAAGTATTTTAATTGTGAGATGTATGTATTTTCTTTCTGTGTTTAGTGAATGTTAATGTTCATAACTATGTTTCTTTACTGTCGCTTGACACTCATAAATTGTTTATGTTCGTCTACATGCTAGCTAGGGTTAGCTATGTAACCTTTGGACCTAAGTCAATTTAAGTTAGTGTCAGTTTGCTAATTGAGTTCTTAATCAATTTTAGTCACCCTTAATACAAATTAGTGCTTAATCTACTTTTTAGAGTTGTTAGTTGATCCTAATTATTTACTAACTTTTGGTTGCTCCAAACCTATTCTTTAGGCTTTAAAACTTGAAATAATTATACCCAAGGGGTATGAGTATGGGTTGGGGGTCTTTTCCAACCCCTAAGCTCCTTTTATTGACTTTTGAGATCACTCAAAAAGTCTCATTTTAGCTTTGTGCGAAAATTGCAAGTAGTTACCACGAGTTGGCTTACCTCACCTCCACTTAGTGTTTAACCATAGTGTGGGTTGAGTTAGGAGCTTCTAGATTTGTAGGTGGGTGGGAGAAGTTATTGATCCCTTTGGTGGTTGAGTTTAAGGCTTATTTAGAGGCCCTTCTTGGACTAGTGGAGGTTTTTACCCAATCTCTACATTTAGAGAGGAGTCTTGGAAGATTGAAGCAAGGAAGGGAAAAGCTCTACTCAAACTTGTTCATTTCCATTAACTCTTTGTGAAGGTAGGAATCCTCATTTCCCTTGTTCAGATTTTCATGTTTTTTTCACGCTTATGCTACCTTGTTGTTGTTTGAATGTTTATATGTTTTTGGGTATGTTGGGAAGCTTTGAAAACCATGTTATTTTGAATGATTTATTTTCATGTTTTTGTTTGAATTTTTGAGATGTTCTTGCATGGGTTTTTTAGCATTACTCACCCTTGGAGAGGGCAGAAGTGGCCAATTTTGAGAAAGGGCATTTTAGTTGGACTCAAACAATGTAGAGTCTCTTCTCAGGATGAGAAGAGGGAGAGAGGGTAGGGTGTTATTGGCCCCTACCTGTCAGCACAAACCACGTATGAGTTTTGGCATGTAAGAATGGAAGAACGGAAGTTCTGAATTTATAGCCCCGATTGGGCACCTGGTTTGGTGTTATGTTTGACAACCCCTATTGGAAAAATCCACCTTTCCCTAGTTTTGATTCATTGTGAATCCTATTATGAAAACCTTGTAGGGATATGCATGTTTGAATTATTTTTTGGTCATGCTTGTGGTCACCTGATCAGATTTTGTTCAATCCATGCTTCTAGAAATGTGTTGTAGAAATTGTAGTGAATCCCTTGATGAGGGTCATGAAGAAAATTCAAATAAATTGATGTAATTTGGGACTGATATCCTATTTAATTTGTATTTCAAACTTTGTTGTAATGGCAATGAAGCCGAGTTTTCTTCTTGGTTCTTTCCCGACTGAGCCTTTTAATTAGGTTAGCCAATAAAATAATGGTTGAGTATATTTGCTTCTCATGAGATTTAATCATAATTTTCAATTGTATGGATGCTCATCAAAATAGGATGAATAATAGATAAAGGAAAAGATTATGGGAATCTCCTTGCATTGTTCTTATGTGATTTCAAAAAAAAATTGCATATGTAGGTGAGAAAATAGAATAATAGACAATGTCTTGAATTGTGATATTTCAAGTTTTTAATTTGTTAATGAAGAATAATTTGATATGATGAAACTTTCGAGTTGATGTATAAGGATTAAGATGAATTAGAATTTCCTACTTTGAGAACTCAAATTATCTCTTCCTTGTTAAATTTCCTTATGAACAAATGAATTGGACAAAGAGATTAAGTATCTCCTTGAAATTTTTAAAGCATGAACTCACACCTTGAATATAGTATGATTGATAAAACTTAGATTATTGGAGAGAAGGAGAAATTATAACCTTGTTCTCATCCTTGTTAGTATGTTTGTTAATGGATCCATGTAGTCCTTAGAAAATTATGCACTCTTAAGATAACATAAATATAAAAAAAGTAATATGCCAACACTTAGTCTAAAATGGGCTTTTAAAAAAAAAAAATTGCATCTCCAGGAGTGAAAAATGTCTCTAGAAAATACATGGGAAAAAATTTAATTCCCTCTTAGGCCACAAAGAATATTCTTTGTATTATTCCTTTGGCTTGCAATTAAAATCTAATATTAATTCATATAAAAATAATATAAATCAATTACTTTTGAAAATTAAAAGTAATTCAATACATGTTTGTTGTCAATCTTCAACCATAAAACTTTTGCATTAATCCTTAGAAGCTACGAGGCAAGGCTAGCCTAGGACCCTATGTTCTTTAAAAATTTAAATCATTATGAAATTAAAATTCTACCCACTAAATTAAATTTTTTCTTACCTTTTTCCTCTAACCCTTAAGGGCTAGGCGTGGGCAAGGGTACTATGATCAGCATGCCACTTATGGCATGTCATGTCATGGGAGAGAAAGTTTAGTTTTTTTTTTAAAAAAAAATCTTTTTCTTACCTTACTTTCCACCCACCCTTTTCACTTCCCCATGTTTCCACTTGTGGTTTCACTGCCTTCACTCACACAGGGGGACGTGAAGGGGGAGACAAGCCCTGCAGCATGTAGACCTTGAGCAATGCGTAGGTCTTGGGAAGTCGGGTGGGGCATGTTGGGTTAGGGATGGGAAATAGTTGTTATGGGGGGTTAAGAACTAAGTTAGCAATGTTAAGGGTTAGTGGTAGGTTTTTGATATGTTGAATTTAATTTAAGAAAGGTTAGTTTAATATTATGTTGTAGATTTAGTTAGTTTTAGTGCTAGGTTATTATTATGGTGGAGATTAGTTTTAAGTTTAGTATTGAGTAAAGTTAGATAGGTAAAGTTTTTTTTCAAAGTTGTTAGTATATACTATTTAAGTTATTTCTATATGTAATTTAGTTTGGACTATAGTATTGGAGTTAGTTTTAATTTTATTTAAGTTTTAAAGTTTTGAGTTATATTGTTAGTTTCAATCTTTAGGATTCGTTGTTTTTTAATTATGTTTGTTTAATAGTACTTTGTTTAAAAGTTATTGCCTTAAATTTTATAGAGTTACATTAAAATTTGATTATCATATAATTAGGGTTAGAATTATGGCTAGTTTATTATTAGATTTAGATAGTTTAGTTTTTAGATAAATTTATTTGTTATTTAATTTAGAAAGTTATAACTTAATGATTAGTTAAAAGATTAGTTAATTTTAATATTAATGTTAAGTTTTATTTAAAGTTTAGTCCTAATTTAGTAAAATCATTTTATCAATTGTTGATAATGTTAGTTAGTTTTGTTAGTTAAAATCTAGGGCAAGTTGCATCGTCAATCATTTAATATCTGTGTATTGTGATAAACCTTAATCTAATAACGAAAGTTTCAAAATCTTAACAATGTTTTCCTCCACAAGAGTTTATAAAATTTAAATGTAATGTAGGAAAAAGTTTACTTAAATTGTGATCACAAACTTATCGAACTTGAGCATTCTAATTAATATTAAAAAAAAAGATTGTCTATTTTTTCCCTCATAGTTTGGGCATGACAAGAGCTACAAAGGAGATAGGTATATAATGTTATTTGTAGATGACTACTCAAGAATGATGACTATTATGTTCCTAAAGAAAAATTTTGATGCATTCCAAATGTTTAAGTGGTACCTGGCTAGAGTTGAGAAGGAAATAGGAAAAAACTTGAAATGCCTAAGATCTAACAGAGGAGGTGAATTCACATCAAGAGATTTTGAAGTGTTCTACAATGATAGAGGAATCAAAAGGAAAACATCAATACCTAGAACTCCACCGTAGAATGGTATAGTAGAAAGGAGAAATAGATCAATGATTGACTATGCTAGAACCTTGATGATGGAGAAGAATGTTGCACTCAAGTACTAGAGAGAAGTTGTAAGTACAACAATTTATACTCTCAATAGAGTCCAAATCAAGAAAGGTAGTAATGCAAAACCTTTTGAGCTATGGTATGGTGAGTATATGCACCGAGTTGTGGTGCCAAAAAGGTGACAACTCTTTTTTTATTTTTTCTATTTTCAATAGCGTGTGTGTGGTTTTAAAAAAGTGAATTTTTATAAATGGGTTGCATACCTACAACCCATCAATTTCATCTCTATTTTTTTGCATTCCTACACCAGCAACACATATGTGGGTTCAAGAAACAAAGGTTTTCGCCATCCTCATTGCCAATATCCCTCCTCATGAGCAAAATTTGAGATCACAAGCACACCTATGCCAACACCATATGTGATCTTAACTTCATTTTTCATTGTTTGATATGTTTTTTGTATTATTTTGTAGGTTTTTAATATTATTTTATATGGTTTTTACAATTTTTATTTAAATTTATTTATTTATTTGTATTTTAATTGATTTTTTATCAGGAAATGTCCATAATCAATCGGCAAATCCACAAGAACCTCAAAACCCTCAAAACCAAAACCCTCCCTAAGAAGAAGAACAAATTTCACAACCTGAACCAATTCCAAGACCTTTGCCAGGCACACAAGAAAATATAATAAATAAAATAGAGAGAGGGAAAACTGAATTAGAAGTAGTCATTGCTCGATTGAAAGAATCTAGACAAACCAATCCAATGAGGGCTCAATTGGCATCATCCCTCGAATCCATTAACACCCAGATAGCCTTAGTTAGTCATCAGTTAGATATTTGGTGAGTTAAGAGGGATGAACAAAAAAGATTTTATGCAAATAAACTGTCATATGAAGATGTTTAAAAAAAAAAAAATACCAAAAAGTAGAATATGTGCATTATTTAGAAAACCCAGTGATCAAAATTCTGTTAGAGAGGGTACTAAATGGTTCCCCATCCATTGGTTCATACAAAATTCTATTAGAAATAATTTTTGGGATAGATGGTGGATGGTTTTTGATGCCCCTCCTTGCAACAATCATGAGGTCCCCATGTATTTTTTGAAAAAAATTATATTGTGAGTTTGTCCTTGGGGAGATCCCTAATTATTTTGATATATTAGACTCCCAAGGTAGAGGTGGGATGTCATCATTTGAGAGTCTAGGAGCATGTCGTGACCCTAATGTAGTTAGGGCACCTGTGGTTAAGCCACAATGCAAGCATGTGACTATTCCTTCACTTGTGAAGGAACATGTAGAGGAAAATGTTCTAGGGACCATTAATGCTTTGATGTAGACCCTCATCCATTCCATGAGACCACTAGTTAAGGAGGAGCATTATGTGCATTGTGGTCACATGTGTACTTCATGCAATTCCCTATGCACATTTGCCACTCATGCTGGAGATGGTGCAGATGATGGGCTTGTCACTGATTAGTTCCTAAACAACACATTTGGCATTGACACACAGGTAAATTACAATTATAATTTACTAATTTGATCACATTTCATATGTATAGTGAATGATTAATTAATTAGCATCTATTGACATTGTTCAAAATTTAGGGTCAAAGTGTTGTCAGGCCTAGCAACGATCCTCCAGGCCCATTTTTTGTCCCCTCCACGAGTCTAGAGGTATGTATCAATTTAATCATTTTAATTTATACATATATTTATTAAGTAATCATTTTAAGGATTGAAATTTTTTTTTATGTATGTGCATCAATTCTCTACAAGACCCTCAACCTTTGCTACGGACTCGAATCATAGACATCATACGAGCTTCATATAGGTACAGTTGTTTCATGTTAATTTAATTCATTCGATTATATTTGTTTCATGTTCCATGTTACAAGTAATGTGTATTCTATGACATGCAACTCATGACATCGGACATATCTGACAGTCTGTTGATCATGGAGTGGCCGCAATTATGGCTAGCTCACAGCCATTGACGGAGGTATGAAATAATTTTCTTTGTTTTAGTTGTTGTTTATAATAGTTAGTCTCAAAATTTCTAATGTTATTTATAAGTGATTATATTTATTGAATTCTTGTATGGTCTCATCACACCTGACCATCCATAAGGCTTTGAGGTGGACTTACAGAGTGACTATTTGATGGTGGTAAGAAAATAATTGATTTTCTGTGTACATATATTTGATTTCAATGTATAATAAATATTGATTTATATCTACTCAACAAGAGGATGAGCGAGAATGTCAGGAGGACCCCATTATCTCTACCATCTCCCTTCACACAACAACAAAAGACGTCGAGAGATTTTTTTCCTTCCCCTCATGGGAAGGAAAAGATATAGCTGATCTAGACATATATATATATATATATATATATATATATATGTATTAGTGGACATATTTGATATACATTTGATGTATATGACATTTTATATTTGATGTATGACATTATTCAAGTTATGACATTATTGGTTAATATATGATATGTTTGTTCATATATGACATTATTGGTTATCATTTTCTTTTATATGTTTGTTCATGTATGACATTAAATTAAATATGTGCATATATGACTTTAAATTAGATATGTTTATGTATGACAATAAATTCAATACCTAATCTATTCAAAACTTTGATAGAATATTGATTAACAATAAACTTTATCATTGTTTAAGCATAAGTTAATCATTTGCAATATGTCATCATCATATGATTTATGATCTTGTTCATGTGTAAAGTTTTCCTTCTCTATCATTTATTTATCAAGTTTAATTCAATACCTGATTAGTTTGAATTTTTGATACAATATTGATTGGCAATAAACTTTATCAAACAATATTTGTGGACCTCCTGGCAATTGGTCACCTAAATGAGAACCTATAGATTTTTTAGGACCTCCATGAAAGAAATCAGTAGCTTAAGAAGCTCTCCATTTTTTAGCTAAATTAAAACCTTGGATTGTAGATGGCTGGCCTTCATTGTGCAGACCAATTTTATAGATATATAATCAAATAAATAGTGTATTCATCTAAGCATAGAAATATTGTTACATAAGAATAAGATGAAGTTTTACAATTGCTAATAATAATTAATGTATGCACATACACTTAAAACTAAAAAGGATGACCTAAAGAAGACAAATTAAGTATGAAGTTGATACAAAATCAATAAGAGAGTTCTAGCATAATATCTTCAACAGTTTTTGAATTAGAGAAAACTAAGTATTAATATGATGATCTCTATGAATCTATATCACCATCTAGATGTCTCTCTATGTCTCCCTAACTTTCTCTATTTTATCTCACATTCATCCTCTTCTTATATATGTATTCATTTATCACTATGTTTTTATTTCCTTTAATCTTCATGTCTACCTATACCTTCTTTTGTTTCCCTCTATCTCTATGCATCTTCTCCATGTTCAACAAGCATTGGAGTTATAGGCATAGTGTTAAGAAACATGCTTATGTTGCAAAGAGAGACTTGTGAGAAGGTGAAAATAAGGGCGTATTGTAAGTTGGAAACTGAGGACGATTTAATGGTTGATAAGTGGGCATTTCATTATGATGATCTCAATGATCAACACATTTTCATGGAAGTTGTCCAAGGTAGAGCTCATTGTAGTCTTATGCTATATGATAATCCATATGCAGATTCTATTTTGAATAAGTCTATTTTTGTCACTTGATTGCAATCTTGGCTCCATGATTTTTTGATTTTAGAGGTGGTTAGATGGAACTATGAATATCTTTAAGGAATAAATTGTATTGATTTTGATTTAATTTATTATTAAAGATTTTAATGGATACAAATTTTCTCTAAATATTTCTTCATTATAGGCTTAGTTATACCATTTTTACAATATGAATCTTCATGGTCACTTGTGGCTCTTCTCTAGTACTTATTTTTATAATCCTTATAAATAATAAATAATTTATTTATAATAGAGTTTTAGTCTTTTATGAAAATAATTTTTTAATGGAATATTTTTCATTTAAAATTTTGTCTTACATTTAGTAAAATTGATGTTTGTTGGACGCTTAAAGAGATTTTAACTTCATCAATAGATCAATGGCCTATTGACAATTATATTTGTTTGAAATTACTTTATCCAACAAAATTAGATAAAAAATTCTCTAAACATTTATGTTAAAAATAAGATAAAAATTTGATCACAAGTGGTCACAAAGTTTGTGTAGAAGAAAAAATCATTGTTACAAAAAGAATATAGACAAGAAGAAAAAACACAATTAGCTTGTTGAGCTTCAATACATAACCACCATTCTTTATCATCAATTAAAAAATGTTAGAGATAGTAGAGAAAAGATGGATTATTTGCAAAAAAAAAATCATTTTAAAAATCATAAATGTAACATAATCATTGATAGTTTTATGTGTTTTCATACATTAATGATTGTAACATAATCACTAGTTGATTGGAATGTGGTATTATTATTCTATAGTAACTAGATTAAGGTAAAAATAAAAGTTTAATAAATAGTTGTGATGTATAGGAAAGTGAGATATCTCACATGAGAGGGGGATGAATCTAAGATGACACATAATATACTTGTAAGAGGGAGCTATACTTGTTAACAAACTTACAATGCATGCTATGGAAAATCATAGAGCATCTTTAAAAGGAAATAAAAGAGTATGACAAGTGGAAGGAAAATGTTGTTTTGTAGACTCCTATTCAAATTTGGGTGTCGATTTTCTAATGAAGGACTCAAGCACTATAATTTGGTAGTTTTGGCTCATGTTATCCTTGTATCTCACTCTCTCTTATTCCCCCCCTCTTTATATTTCTATTTTTTCCATATCTATGTAACCATCTATCCTCTTTATCTCCCCCTCACTAATGCAGAGATGTTGAGCAAGAAGTGAGGTATAAGCACTTTCTTCTTCCTAATCTATGAAACTAAATTTTTGGCCTTCCTAATATCTTACTCCTTTAGGATATCATTTTTGTGGCCTATCCAAAGTGATAGGGTCATTTGTGAACTCCTCCAAGGTGAGTACTTCTCTAATCAAGATCTTGCACATTTTTGTTTTAGGTACACTAGCCCTATTCCAAGCCAATAACTATAACTCTTCACCAATGGCTTCACCAACCCCAAGTTTCTATTGGGACACCTTCCTTATGTTGAATTTATTGAGAATCAACTCTTGGTTTAACCCTCCAATTGTCATATAGTACAAAATGTTGACTATCATAGAATTCCTTGTAGGTCTCCTACTTTGATTTTTTGGATTTAAATTCCTCTTAGGTTGCAATCTAACTATTCTATGGGAAGATTCAGATACCCTTTTCGAATTTACCTAGCCACCAAGAGCTAACAAAGTAGATAGTTTGATCCCACGACGAAAGGTGACAGAGATTTGGCAGTTCGCAACTTTGTAAAGGCCAACACTGTAAGTTTTAGCATCACCCAAGATGGCATTGTAAAATGAAAACATAGTGTGATCTCAAAAATGTGAGAGAGGTTATTGTAGGCCTCCAAAAAATGGTATTGTAGGAACTAGAATCACATCCATACCTCACACGAGCTCTGAGATATGCCCCGTCAAAGATTGCAGCCCTATGGCATTTAGTGACCCTTAGGAACATTCCAATTCGGCTTGCCCGAGAATGTCCAAGAACTGAAGGGGATAGGACAAGGTTGGGGATAAGGTTTACGTAGCCACCCAGAGCTAATGGAGTAGATACTTTGATCCCACAATGAAAGGTGAGAGAGATTTGGCAGTTGGCAACTTTGTACTGGCCAACACTGCAAGTTTCAACATCACCCGAGATTGCATCATAAAATGAAAATTGAGTGTGATCTCCAAAAAGAGAGAGAAGTTATTATTGGCCTCCACAAAATGGTTATGTAGGAACTATAATTGCATCCATACCTCACACGAGCTCCAAGATATGCCCCATCAAAGATCCCAGCTCTATGGCATTTAGTGATCCTGAGGGACATTCTGATTCAGTCTACCCAAGAACATTTGAGCATTGAAGGGGATAGGATGAGGTTGGGGATAGGGTTTACCTAGCCACTTGGAGCTAATGGAGTAGATAGTTGGATCCCATGAAGAAAGGTGAGAGAGATTTGAAAGTTGACAACTTTGTGCTAGCCAACACTGCAAGTTTCAGCATCACCTGAGATGGCATCGTAAAATAAAAATGGAGTGTGATCTCCAAAAAGTGAGAGAGATTATTGTAGGTCTTTGCAACATGGTCCTGTAGGAATTGGAATCACATCCATACCTCACACAAACTCTAAGATATGCCCCATCAAAGATTGCATCCCTATGGCATTTAGTGACCCTTAGAAACATTTTGTTTCGGCATGCCTAAGAATGTTCAAGTACTGAAGGGGACAAGAAAAGTTTGGGTATAGTGTTTATCCAGCCACCTAGAGCTAATGGAGTAGACAATTCGATCCCACGATGAAAGGTGAGAGAGATTTGGTAGTTGGCAACTTTGTACTGGCCAACACTGCAAGTTTTAGCATCACCCGAGATGGCATTGTAAAATAAAAATGGAGTGTGATCTCCAAAAAGTGAGAGAGGTTATTGTAGGTCTTTGCAATATGGTCCTATATGAATTGGAATCATATCCATACCTCACACGAACTCTAAGATATGACCCATCAAATATTGCAGACCTATGGCATTTAGTGACCCTTAGGGACATTTGGGTTAGGCGTGCTTGAGAAAGTTCAAGCACTAAAGGGGATAGGACGAGGTTGGGGATAGGGTTTACTTAGCCACCTAAAAATAATGGAGTAGACTATTTGATCCCACGATGAAAGGTGAGAGAGATTTGTCATTTGGCAACTTTCTGCTAGAACAGAGTTGGAGTTTGATATTTTGGAATCTCTAAGAAGTGAAAAAAAATCTTTTCTAATGAGTGACACTAGATTTGAGGCTGTTCTTGATCTAGTACAAAGGGAATACAAGGGAAGGAATCAAAAGAGATTGAAATATTCCTTATAATATATTGTAGAATGGAGTTGTTGAGATTGAAATATTCCTTATAATATATATATTAGGTAGAAAGTGTTATATGCTACATGAACAGGACATGTTTTGTTACCTATGGGAAGAGACACGCAGTACAATAGTATACACATACAAAAAATCTCCACACAAGATGCTAAGGAAGATGATACCAGAGGAAGCTTTCATAGGGAAGAAGCTAGATGTTAGTCACTTCAATATATTTGGAAGTTTGATATATTTTCATATTCCAAGTGATACACATGTACTAAGTAAGATCTAACTATAGATATGGGGTACTTTGTTTGGTATGGATATTTTCATTCAAGACTAAATACCAACTACTTCCCCCTTGTACCAACTAAAACCTCATTCACTCAACCTTAACACAATGTGACATCAGCAACTGCATCCTCCCCTACATGAATAGAGACCTAAAACCATCCAACACAATCCAAACTATAAAATAGTGGTCAGAGTTATTGTTATTATTTATAGACCAATAATGCAGCAATTGACATTGTTCTTCACACAAAGTGACAACAATGAGACTTTGGAACTTCAAGATTCCCCACACACTTAAGGATGGTTTAAAGAAACTTTAAAATTACCAAAATAAGGTGTATCAATTGTTGGAACCTGAGCATGCAACATCTAATGAAAACTGACACCACAGACACGACAATTTCAAAACTCCACTCCACTCTAGCATACCCTAACCCTACATTGTACACAGTCCTAAGTAGCAAGTTTAGGCATGGTTTACAAAGCAAAGACCAAGAAATGGGTGCATGGAATTCATTCTTCAACTCCAAAGAATTCTTCTAGGTTAGATGAGGGTGTTTTCCTAATTTGACAAGTCCTCAACTCCTATTCTTTTAATTACTTAACCAAAACATCAAATCTAGGTCTAATACATGGGTCTTATTAGACCTAGGGCTTTCTCCCATTTATTCTAAATTCAACCCCCTATTCCAAAACCATCAAAATATTAAAATACATATCCCTATCCTACCCCATGCAAGTTTCAAAGAAATTCCAACAGTGGGAACTCAAACTAGGGCCATTTCTTTGGCCAAACCCTAGGTTCAAGGGTTTCATAGGCAGCGAGGAAGGAAAAATGTATAACTTGCAAATGGAAACTGATATCTCCTTAAAACCACCTCCAAAATTCTTCAAATTAGATACACTAACTGATCAATGCAAAACATCACCCTTTTAATCTAAAAAATCTGTACTATACAACCAAAAAAAGCAATAAAATGTTGGAACAATGGGTTTTTTAGTAGATTCTTGGAAGAAAAACATATCAAAGTCCTTTTATGCCTCTCATTCAAGTGAAAAGGGCCTATAAAGGAATTTAAAAAATTTTTCAACTATCTCTGAAGATAGTTTTATGGTTATTTCCTAAAAGTTGCTAAATTGTTGCAAAAGTTGCTAATGCAATTTTGCAATTTTTGCACTTTTTGAAATTTCAACTAACCACCAACCGAAATGTATCCTAATCATTGTAAATGATTATTATATGACTCAAAACCACTAAAATAACCTAGAAAAGTGCAAAAAAATGTAAACAAGTGCAAAAAATTGCAAAATGCAAAAAGTTGCTAAAGAGCATTCTTTGCAAATAATAGTTGTCAAACTAAAAATGAGGTTGTATGGTGTTCCAACCATCCAAATGGAATTTATAACTATTAAAAGGCATGTACTTAAGATCCCCACATGTGGGAAAGGTCAATGTATGGACGATGGATAGCATTGGTGAATAAAAAATTTAGATTTTATGCCTTTTTACTATTTTTCAATGTTTTACAGCCTATACGGATTTTTGGTGGTACAATTATTATATTCTTGGATAGAGGGTTGAGTTAGGATTCCATTTAAATTGGTTTGAGTTCTTTATCTTGTATACATCAAAAGTTATATCAATTTTAGTGCAAATAGGTCAGATTTAATCCAAATTTGAGAGTTTCAGCAAGATGGAATCCTAACTTGCAAATCCACCATGGCATTTGAATGCCACCATGTGGAATAAAATTTAGGAGAGGGTTCATTGAGATGGAAGAGATTCAGGTCTATAGGAGCATGGCATCTATTTTTACCAGCAAGCCCTAGACTGAACATATTCTTATGTCTAGTCTAGATTTGAAGGAAAAAGAAGGACTAGGCTCTCAAACTAATTAATCTGACCTAGGTGAAGGGTGTAGAAGGGAAATTTTGATGTATAGCAGAGATATAAGGGGTTGAACCAAGTTTTTAAACACATTTTTTTATGTTTTCCTTGTAACCCAACCTAAATTGGCCATTTAGGACTGTGACACAAAGTGGGCATAACTTGATGTTGGAGCCGATTTGGTGGTAAATATTTTAGAATCTCTTAGGGGATGTTGAAGAGTGTTTAAGAATGAAAAAATAGTGGGGGGTCCTTTGTATGGTTTGGGATTTTGACCGTTAAAACTAGAAATTGTCCTAGTAGGAAATGATGGTAACAGTTTTGAAATTTGATTGTTGATTGTTGAGAAACCTCAAGTTTGGGATTTTTCTTGTTGGTTTGAGTCTATAATAACTAGTTCCATCAAAAAATTAAAGTGTTCAAACCATTTAAGAAGTATTTTCCTTTGTAGTCCTATTGGTGGCAGGGAGTTCCTAGGTGTTGATCCAAGTTGTTTGAGTACCCTAAGTTTGAGGGTTGGGCTTGTGAAGTGGAGTCCACTTGTAGGGTAGAGTCTCCCTATATTAGAAGTTCATTGGATCCTTAGTCCTCGGTGTCTTCAATGAATGTATCTTCATAGAATGACCTTGGTGCCCCTACACATTTAATTGATGATGATGAACATGAGTAAAATCATGAGATTTGTGCCTACATGTTACAATGAAAAAGCCATATCTATTTTGAAATTAAGAACTATAAAACAAGTTTCAAGAGAATCTTAGGCTAGAAGACTTTTTTTTTCTATGAGATGACTAATCTTGGTAATAAGCTACCAAATATTGAAACTACAATCAAATCCAATATTTATAAGGATAAGGAAGAACTTTTGAAAGATAGTAGCTATGCTAAGTATAAGAATTTTCTCAAGGAAAAAACTGAAAATGAGAAGATCTAGTAGCTCAACCAATAACACAAATTTTCAATTGTAGGTCATAAGAAGGAGGCAAGATGATAAATCCTTAGGTGGAAGACAAATGGCCTTCCAAGATCATTAAAATTGTAATAAGTTTAATCATGGACATGTGATCTTGTTTTGATCATAGATTGATCATATTGTAATCAAAGCTTTAATGTAAGCCTTAATGGCATTATTGAGCCTACAAGGTACCTAGGGGTCACTAGGAATGGATTTTGATTGATCCTAGGTTGGGGGGGGAGGATAGAAAAGACCTATAAAGGTAATGAATAATGTAATAAGACTATCAAGGCCTCTAAAAGGTGTAAATAGTACTAAAAGAGGAATATTTTGTAAAAATGGGCTTGATTGAGTCATGTAAGGGGTGCAAAGGGTAGATATGATTTTTGTTTAAGTTTTTGTGTTTAATAAGGTCTCAAATGAACATATTAATGTAATGGGATAGTCAGGTAGCAAGGAATATCAAAAACTTGTGGGACACAAGTTTGGATAGTGTAAATGAGTTTAAAACCTCATTCCCACATGTGGGAGACAAGTTTGGATGGTCGAAATTGATTGGTAATGGAAGAGTTTTGAAGTTTGAGAAATGAATGCATAGTTTTCCCTAAAATTTTGATCAAAAATCTAAACTTGTAATTGCTATAATTTCATTTTCATAGTACCTTTTGATCTAATTATTTTTGGAGGTGATAGGGAAATGTTTTAACTTTCATTTATCATTGGTATGAAGCTTTAGTCAATCATTTTGTATTTTTCATATTGACTGTCCTAAAATCTTCTATAGGTGATGATTTAAGAGGGGTTTGAGAGTCATTTTGTGAATCTAACCCATTCTACTTTATGTGGTTACTGGGGCTATTGGAGTGGGTCTAGAATATTGTAAAATATGTTATTTAATCATTCATGTGCAGGGAAGAACCTAGAGTTGATTTTTTGATGCCCAAGGGTATGGGGTTGAGTGAGAAAGAGTGCAAAAAAGGGGGTATGTGATTGTTCCAAATGTGGATTTAGTGTTGAAAGTCATCTAATATAACCAAAGTGAAGGTGTTTGAACCATTTTGGGGTTCTAGAGACGTTGCAAAGTAAGATTTCTAAAAAGCCCTAGGGTAAATGGGCTAGAAAGGAGGCTTTTGTAAAAACCATTGTAAAATTTATCATGAGACCAAACAAATAGAATAATCCTCATGGGACTTCCAAGATTCAAGGGATTGTGAGTTGCTTTGTAAATGGCCTCAAACTAGGCCCAGTTGGCAAATTGAAATAGCCAGTTTTGAGTGATATTTTACAAAACACGTGTGGTTGGTTTTGGAGTATATTTTAGAGTGAGTAAAATTTTGTTTTAATCACCCAATAGTTTAGGAAGTTCTATGGGAAATTTAGGAGAAAAAAAAAATTAGTGATTGGCTAGGGCTAGTTCGAACAATCCTAGAAGAGGCAAAATTGATAAAGTGTAAGAGATGAGTTGTTGAGAGTGTGCAAGGAGTTGGAACATGTTAGATGGGATGTTTTGAGATGATCCAAGTTGTTGGGGTCATGGTATGAATCCAAGGATGAGTTTTGGTATGTTGGAGGCACCAGGGTGCACTAGGTGCATGGTGAAAAATGTGAGTGTTTAGAAGACAAATAGAAGATTTGGGATATAACCTCTTAGACATGGTTGTAGGAAGATGTTACCAAGTTAGAGACCTCCTCTTGAACCCTCATAGAGTCTAATTCCTTGGGAAGATTCCAAGAATACAAGAAAATCCCATAGTTAAGTTGTGGTTCCTAGGGGAATATAGGAGGGCTTTGCATCAAACACACACACTTGTTGTATAGTCACGGATATTGTGATCATTCATGAACTTGAACAACTAACACCATGTAAGAAATAGTGTTGTCAAAAAGGACTACAAAATAGAGGGAAATGGCCATCAAATATGCATGATTTAAATAGCTACATTAAATAACCCTTTACTTCATAAATTACTTCAACTCAATCATTACATTGTACAGACAACCTCATCATATATCACTTGAACAAACCTATGATGTAAAAAATGTGGGAAAAATCCACAAAATTAAATCTTAAAATGTTACAATAGTAAAAAGCTCATGGAAAACACATGTGATGAATATACATAATCAAGTATTAACCCTTTCCAACATTCCAACTTTATGATAATAATGAGTCAAAGTCCAACAAATTAAAATGCAATGATTGCAAGTATTCTTGGGTATCTATTTAAAACAACCATGGTTTGGAAGAAAATTAAGAGTATTAGTATTGTAGCCAGGAAAATGAGCTCAATAAACACTTTTGAGATGGTCATCTTATGATGATCATGGACAAATCATTCAAAGCATACACTGAACCTACCCAATTTATACCCACATCACTTAAATCACATTAAATGCTAGAAAAAAATCAATAGATACAGTAAAAGTTGTTAATATAAGAACCATTTTATGGAAGACTAAATTGATTGTCTGTATACTTTTAATTCTTGTCAAATCCATCAATATACATTTTGTATCCTAAAATATCAAAATTTTGCTTTCTTTTTAGTAGACCTAAATAGTCTTACATTTTGATGATTGTGATCCACTACAATTCCAAGCATAAGATTATTAACACACAATGGTACTTGAACAAAGAACACTAATAAATATTGAGGATGTGAATTGATAATAGCATTTTACAGATGATTTTGGCATCTCACCCTTTATCACTAGTGCTTCGACTTTATTAGCCCTTTTCTTTGGTGACCTGCAAATGAAGAATTAACATGTTAAAAATCTAAGATAAGATTAATCCACTAAAATTAGAGAATGACAAATATTGAATTTGTCTTGTCATTAAGAATTATTCATTTGTAGAAATCCTTGCTTTCTGAGTTATATGGTAACCCTTTCTTAATGAGTATTGAAAACTTCTCCCATTGTATCCTTGCTTTCGCTAGTTTGAAGTTTTTGGTTACATGCGCACAATCATGACTTTACATCACAAAGCATTCACATTCTAACAATTTTCATGTTCTTTCATTACATTTTGATCTAAACAACAAATTTTGAACTTTCACTTATTCAAACAACTAATCTAAAAATGGGTCCTATTAATGAATCTAATATAAATTCAAATAATGTATCTAGATTCGAAACAAATCAAAACATAAAATCTATGATTTAAACTAAATCTCATCACTTACACATCATAACAATATGGTCGACCTTAGTCATGTGGATAGTCTTGGGGAAGAGGTTGCAACATTGTATTTGGATCTAATTGATCACTATTTCTCCCTTTCCCTCTCTCCCTATTCAATCTAATGAGCCAACTGGATCTACTCAACATTTTAATGTCTCAAGTATTGCCTCATGGTCTGACTCACAAACTTTCCAAAGAATCATACTATGTGGTTTTACACCATATTTTATCAAGTGGACATTTGATGTGACAACAAGGTTTGAATAGTGAAGAATCTTCCTGTCTATTTGCCAATCCTTGAATAACCACAAGTTAGGGTTCTTCATAGAATATTGTTGAAGCCATGTATCGATTACAACCACCCCACTAACATGTTACTCTAAACCTTCACCATCTATAATTGAGTGATCCTATTTTTGTTTGGCTTCAACACAATGACACAAATAATAATCTATCCCTTCTTCATTCTCTTTAGGTGCAATAACAACAAAAACATGGCCCGCAGTGACAAATGTACAAATTATGGTCATTAATTCAGAAATTATGAATCCATCTCTACCATTTCTAGTGCTTGTGGGGGACGATAAGTGTCAATTGGGTCCAAAACCCGTATATCCCATTTGTCCACCCATTCAGTTGACTCACAGTCATCCCAATTTTTCTTTGCACATGATGGACAATAGCATGTCATTTTTTGTGTGTGGATACTCCATGAACTTGCATCAAAGCTTCTAAAAGAGTTTAACTCACTATATCTTATTAGTGTGCAAAAATCTTGATATGGTGCAATGTTAGTATTATCTATCAACCAAAAAAATCTACAAACTATAGACTCACCTTCCTTACCTAGACCCATTGTAGCATTACACCATTGGATGATGGATTTTGTATCTATCAATATTTATCCATCTTTGTACTTTAGTTCTTCACAAGCCAAGGCTCTTTTAATGAATGTGCTTGCACCATTGTGCTCTCCCTTACCATGACCAACCTCCGTGAAATTCCACATATATTGAATTCTACACAACCTGTGCATCCTGATCAACCAATAGAACATGCATACATTCTTGAATTGAGATGTGCAATTGTCTGACCAAATAATGTGCTGAGGATATGTTATGCCCCTGTTAGCCAAATCTCCATAAAATAGTTTTAAAAAACCATGTAAAAACTCCATAGAATGTGATTGGTCATTGCTGATGTAAAAATGACACTCCCTCAAAATCTTCCTGTCATCCTCTGTACTTGTAGGTGAATGCATGAATGTTATTTGAACAAATATGGAAACCTTTTGAGAAGTATAATAATTTGCTAGCACCTCATTTTGTGGTTGTATTGTGTAGTTCTCTATGAAATCTACAACCGAAACAATGGTATCTAGTAGAAATGTATCCTTGCACAACTTGAATTGTAAATCTAGCTATCGAGCTCTATGTGTATGCCTTGCATACTCGTAAATAATATTTTCACAAAAAATATTCATGAACTCATACACATGAATATTTTCAATGACTAAATCACATCTTTTACCATGTTTCCCATCTTTTAGAGCATATGTCACTATCTTAAATTTTCCATAATCTACTATTTCATTTCCAATTGCATGTGTACTATCCATATGTTGACAAGTTCATAAAAGTTGCAAAGAACCACAAAATAAGCACATACCATCCAAGCATGATGTCTTGTAAATTTTTTGGCCATCCCCTATTTCACATAAAATGTTGGATATGAATTCCCTTGAAGATCTTGGTGGCGCATTCATGTCACAATCCTTCAAAATAGACTGAGAATGCAAAACTACGCATATATGCCTAAAGAAATCAAAATGGTTAGAAAATTCAATATGTATCCTACAACAACAAGTTGTGCATGTGTGATTTATTTTCACATAAAAAGGTTTACCCATATCAAAAAATCTTTGACTTATTCAAATTTAAGGATACATACCAATAAATTTTGCAATAAATTGTGTCTGAGTTGAGTCCAAAAACTGTTTTGCATGTGGGTCACAATTTTGGCTACCAATCCTCCTTCTTACAACATCTCTTTGATTAAGCGATACACGTGTGTTATTTTTCCAAAAATCTTCGATCAATGATTTCAAGGCTTCATTAATTTCTTTATCCTTTCGCGGTACTCTACTTCTAAATGTCCATACCTCATTTTTTGTTGGATCTTCCAATCTCTCATGCCATAGCATAGCTCTCTTTAGAGTACCTCTAACAATTTTTAATGTTTTTCTTATCTTTCTCATAAGCCAAGCTTTCTTCATTTGGCTACTTACTATTGTTGATGTAAGTACTCATCTTGTGATATTACTATCTTTGGTGAGTGATTTAGAACCCACTTTGTCATAAGCACTCATTAGATTCTTTACAATATTTTTTCATTTGAATCGTCCATCATTCTTAGCCCAAGAATCTTCATGATAGGCCCAAATTTTAAATTCCTCATCGTTTCAACAAATAATTGGCATTGACATGTAATATTTAATTCATCAAAAAATAATCTCCACATATGATTAACTTTTCTTTGACAAGTACGCTTGCTAATCTTGTCAGGAATTGATTTCAAAATGTTAGTATCAATATCAATCAAATATTTTCATCTTCTAAAATGAATTCTAGAAGGTGTTCTAATCTCTTCAATTCTCTCAACATTTTCAATATCAATATAAGGTTGAGTGTATTACATACCTTGAACCAAAGATGATGTGCCTTGGCAATAAGATGTAAAAGATGTAATATCACCTACTTGATGTGTTGATGTTATGCTTTCAACATGACACGATGGAGTGTGTATATCGTCAGATCTACAAATCAGTGTCTCTTCAACATGAGAGGATGTTATGACTTCAACATTGAAAGAGGGTGTAGCAGACGATATGACTCCAACATTGGAAGATGGTGTAGCTTCAAAATTCAATTGTCTTCCTGAGCATAATAGTCTCATTCGTTCTCTTTTTCTTTCTAATTCTTCGTCTTTGTTTCTTTGTACTGGTGGTTCTTGATCCTCTTCGAAAGTCAATTCTTCATTATTGCTTTGCAATTTTCTTTGTTCATGTATTAATTTAATTTTCTCTTTTAATTGCCAAGTCTTTATTCCTATATTCATTTGTTTGAGTTTTTGGTTTCTTCTTTGCCATGATTATGATTTCTACATGTCAAATTATTCAAACATCTGAACTACTTAAAATGTGTAAATTACAAATTATTCAAATATGTATAAAAATTATAATAATTTGAATGAATACAAAATATATATCAAATGACTTGTCAAATTTCTAACCATTTTGAAATAACATTTCATTCAAACATGCAATTTTCAATGAATTCACTATATATTAAACAACATGTCAATTATAATAAAATTTATATCTATATATCGACAAACAATATTTAAAATGGATTGCACTAGCCTTTTCTATACAAGAAATATTTGAAAAGTCTTCAAATTGTATATCCAATGATTGAATTTGGTGTTTGGTAGCTTGAAAAAGTGTTGAAATAGTGTTTGGTATGTTGAAACCCATGATTTCTATCAAAATAATAGAGTGCACAATAGACCAAAAGTAGAGAATGGATGAAATGGGCCGCAAATTTTCTTTTTGACCATTTTTAGGTGATTTCATATAGTGCATACACACTATAGTGCGTACTCACTATAAAGCCCGTATGCGCTAGAGGGCATACGCACTATGTGAAAACACATCACTCCCCATCCTCTCTCTCTCTCTCTCTCTCTCTCTGTGCTCTCCTATCCCATACTCTCTCTCTCCCATCCCCTACACTCTCTCTCCCCCCTTTCCCATCCCCTACTCTCTTTCTCTCACTCTTCCTCTCCCACTACCTACTCTATCTACCTATCTCACTCTCTCTCCTCTCCCATCCCCTACTCTTTAGATATCTCAGACACACTTCGATCCTTCCTCTCACACTTCCTACTCTCTCTCTCTCTCTCTCTCTCTCTCTCTCCCCCCCCCCCCTCTCCCATCCCCTAAACTCTCTTTTTTACAGATACACACTCCCATTCCCCCTCTCTCTCTCCCTCTCCCACTCCCTCTCCCATCACCTACTATCTCCCTCTCAAGTTCTCTCTCTCTCCCTCTCTAGTCTCTCTCTCTCTCCCCCATCCCATACTCTTACTCTCTCTTCTCTCCCATCCCCTACTCTCTAGATTTATCACACACACTCCCATCCCCCTCTCTCTATCTCCCTCTCCCTACTCTTTGTCACACTCTCTCCCATCCCCTACTCTCACTCTCTCTCTCCCATCTTGTTGTCTCTGTCATGCTCTCTCTCATCCCCTACTCTATCTTACACATGTCCCATCCACCCTTCTCTCCCTCTCCCACCACCTAGTCTCTCTCTCCAATTTACTACTCTCTCTCTCTCTCTCTCTCTCTCTCACGCTACTCTCTCTCTCCCCACTCCCATCCCCTAAACTCACTCTTTTTCAGATACACACTCCTATCCACCTCTCTCTCTCCCCTCTCCCATCCTTTACTTTCTAGATCTCTCACACACACTACCACCCCTCTCTCTCCTTCTCTCCCACTCCCTCTTCCACCACCTACTATCCATCTCTCTCAAGTTCTCTCTCCCTCTCTACTCTCTCTCTCTCTCTCTCTCTCTCTCTCTCTCTCTCTCTCTCTCTCCAATCCCCTATTCTTACTCTCTCTCTCCCATTCCCAACTCTCTCTCACACTCCCTCCCATTCCCTACTCTCTCTCACACTCTCTCTCCCATCCTTTCACTCTGTCTCTCCCATTTCATACTCCCTCTCTCTCTCTGCCACCCACTACTCCCTCTCACACTGTCACACTCTCTCATTCACATATACACACACACTCCCATCCCCTCTCTCTCTCTCTCTCTCTCTCTTTCTCTCTCCTCTCCCATCCCCCTCTCTCTGTCTCCCTCTCCCTACTCTCTCTCACACTCTCTCCCATCCCCTACTCTCTCTCACACACTCTGACATCCTTTACTCTCACTCTCTCCCTCTCCCACTGCCTACTCTCTATCCACCATGCCATACTCTCTCTCTTCCCTCTCCCATCCCCTACTCTCTCTCTTTCATAGGCACACACACACACTCTTATCCCCCCACTCTGTTCTCTCCCATCCCCTATAATCTTGATCTATCTCACACACTCCCATCCCCCCATCCCTCTCCCTCTCCCTCTCCCACTCCTTCTACTACTGCTTACTATCTCTTTCTCTCAAGTTCTCTCTCTCCTTCTCTACTCTTTCTCTCTCTCCCATCCCTTACTCTCACTCTCTCTCTCCCATCCCCTACTCTCTCTCACACTCTCCCATCCCCTACTCTCACTCTCTCTCTCCCATCACATACAAGCTCTCTTTACCACCACATACTCTCTCTCTCACTCTAATTCTCTCTCCCATCCGCTACTCTGTCTCTCTTACACACATTCCCATTCCCCCCTCTCTCTCTCTCCCTCTCCCACTCCCTCTCCCATCGCCTAATCTCTCTCCCCCATCCCATACTCTCTCTCTCCCCTCTCACATACCCTACTCTCTCTCTCTTTCATAAACACACACACTCCTATCCCCCCTCTCTCTCTCCTCTCCCATCCCTTACTCTCTAGATTTGTCACACACACTCCCATCCCCTCTCTCTCTCTCCCTCCCCCACTCCCTCTTGCATTGCCTACTATCTCTCTCTCAAGTACTCTCTCTCTCCCTCTCTACTTTCTCTCTCCCATCCCCTACTCTCACTCTCTCTCACGCTCTCTTCCATTCGCTTTCCTCTCTCTCTCTCTCTCTCTCTCTCCCTCTCTCTCTCTCTCTCTCGTGCACCCCTCCATTCCATATGAGCTCTCTCTACTACGCCCTACTCTCTCTCAAACTCTCACACTCTCTCCTATCTAGTACTCTATCTCTCTTATACACATTCCCATTCCCCCCCCTCTCTCTCTCACACTCCCTCTCCCACTGCCTACTCTCTCCCATCCCCTACTCTATCTCTCTTACGCACTTCCATTCCCCCTCTCTCCCTCCCACTCCCTCTCCCATAGCCTACTATCTATCTCTCTCTCTCTCTCTCTCTCTCTCCCTCTCTTTCTGATCCCCTACACTCACTCTCTCTCTGCCACCCCTACTCTCTCTCACACTCTCTCCCATCCCCTAATTTCTCTCTTACACACACTCCCATCCCCCCTCTCTCTCCCTCTCTCACTCCCTCTTCTATTGCCTACTCTCTTTTTCTCCCATCCCCTACTCTCTCTATCTCCCTCTCCACTCTCTCTTTCACACACACCCATCCCCCCTATTTCCTCTCTCATCCCCTACTTTTTCTTTCACTCTCTCTCTTCCTCTCCCACTACCTACTCCCTCTCTCTCACTCTCTCTCACTCTCACTCTCATTCTCACACACTCTCTCCCTCTCTACTCTCTCTCTGCTACCTCCTACTGTCTCTCACATTTTCACACTCTCTCTCTCTCTTTCCCTCTTACACACATTTGCATCCCCCCTCTCTCTCTCTCCCATCACCTACTCTCTCTTCCATCTCCTACTCTCTCTTAAGCTACTCTATCTTCCCCCTCTCCCATTCCCTACTCTCTCTCTTTCACACACATGCACTCCCATCCTCCTCTCTCTCACTCTTCCTCTCCAACTCTATCTCCCACTTCCTACTCTCTCTCTCCCCCATCCCCTACTCTCAATCTCTCTCTCCCAACCTGTACTCTCTCTCACACTTCCTCTCTCTCCCATCTCCTACTTTCAATCTCTCTCCCCCATCGCATACTCTCTCTTTGCCACCCCTACTCTCTCTCTCAAACTTTCTCTCTCCCACATCTTGTACTCTCTCTACTACCCCTACTCTTTCTGACTTCCTCTCTCCCATCTTGTACTCTCTCCCCTCTCCCATCCCCTACTTTCTCACTTCCTCTCTCCCATCCTATACTCTCTCCCCTCTCCCATCCTTTACTCTCTCTCTCTCTCTCTCTCTCTCTCTCTCTCTCTCTCTCATAGACATTCCCTCACCCCCCTCTGACCACCCCATCTAGCTCTCTCTTGCTCTTGGGTTGCAACTTAGGTATTAATAGTGATTGCACACTATAGCGCACATGTGCTATTGAGAATTTAAATGCTTCTAATAGCGCATGCGTGCTATAGGGCGTACGTGCTATTAAAAGTTTTGTATTAAAACCAAGCCTAAGGTCTGGTTTTTCCTTGGAGATCCAACCCAAAGGTTTGAAGTTTATAATAGGTCTGAGATGTATTTTCCAGCAAACATACCAAAAATGATTGATTTTTCTTGTGAAGTCCCCTTCAAGATTCCTCATGGTTGGGTATTGATAAGATCAAGTTACATAACATTATAGGTCTCTATGTTAGCTATCTAACTATATAGTTTATTTTGAATTTGAACTATTTTAGGCCTTTTATCTATAATTTCTTTAGAATGTATTTTCATTTTTTATCAAAAACCACCATGTACTAATTGGGCTATAGATTTTAGCTCGTTCATCAAATTTTGCAACAAATTAGTTTTCTAGAAACTAGACTCCATTCTACACACTTTGAAAAAAAGTTTTGATTTTAGATTAGTCTTCAATTATTTCTAGGGGGAGCACACATCTATTTCATGTTTTTGGGATGTTTCTAGTTAAACAATTTATTTTAAAAAAAATGCATTATAAAATTACCTGAAAAATTTGGGATAAACTATATAGTGTTAAGTAACTTTTGAGTAGAGAAATTTAAGAATTTAAAAAAAAGTTAAAATTTTAGGGAGGCCACACTTTGTACTATGTTATGTCTTTTTGGAATAAATAGTACCACTTTTTGTGGCACCATTTTTTGAGGACCTAAAACTAAACCTTTTTGAAAAGAAATTAGTAGTATAAAAACTAGATTCAAAGGACTATGACTTTTGTTTTTGTCATATCTTAAAATTTTGAGTGTAACTATCTTCAAATTCTTGTTGAAGTTCAAAATTTGCAGATTTTAAGAAAAAGGTGTCCACTTATACCCCCCTTTTGGCACCACAACTTGGTGCACTCACCCTGGTCACTCACCCAATGTTAAGCATTTCAAAGTATTTGGTTGTAAGTGCTATATTCTTAAAGAGTCTAGGAATGAAAAATTTGATGCAAAAAGTGATGAAGGCATACTTCATGGTTATTCCACTAGAAGAAAAACTTACAAGTGTTTGAATGTTAACACTAACACAGTTGTGGAAAGTGCAAATGTAAACTTTGATGAGCATGTAGAAGTTCAAAATGATTAATCCACCAAGAAACTAGAAGAATAATTTTTTTTTATATTCTTCTATGAAGGAATGCCTAATGAAGAAGATTTTCCAAACAAATTGGGAATCAACAACAAATTTTAGTATCTGTCAAGTCACAACCAGTGAATGTCAAGTTGCATTTAGATGCCAAGTTGTAGAGTGAAGTAAATGCACATTTTGATTCTGAAATCAACACACATGAAAGAGATGAAGAGTTACCTTGTAGAAATGTAAATAGTGACTCTGATGCTGTAAGGGGAAATATAGAAACAAGGACTGAACCTAGGCTATCAAAGTATGTGAGAAGGCACCATCCTAAAGAACAAATCATTGCTGACAAAAAGGCCTGACCAATGACAAGAAATAGGCTTAGAAGTGAGACATATCTACTTAGCAAGATTGAACCTATGACAATGACTAATGCTCTATAAGATGATGATTAGTGCCAAGTAATGAAAGAAGAGATAGAGAAAATTTAGAAGAACAAGACTTGGACTTTAGTTCCAAGACAAGAAGATAAGAATGTGATTGGAACCAGCTGGATGTTTAGAAACAAGTTGGATGAAAATGGTGAGATCACAATAAATAAAGCTAGACTAGTCTGCAAAGTGTATGCACAAGAGGAAGGACTAGATTATGGGGAAACATTTGCCCCTATTGCAAGAATGGAAGGAGTTAGAACTCTACTTGCATATGATGCCTACAAAGGTTTCAAAGTCTACCAAATGGATGTAAAGTCTACTTTCCTGAATGGTATATACCAGAGGGTTTTGTTGATGAAACCAACAAAGATAAAGTTTGCAAGTTGCACAAAGCTCTCTATGGGTTGAAACAAGCTCCCAGAGCTTGGTACGAAAGACTTCACAAATATTTGGTGAAGATAGCCTTTGAGAGAACAGATGACAATAGAAACATGTACATCAAGTCAAAAGAAGGTAAGAATATCCTAATATCAAAAAAAATTGTGGATGATATAATTTTTGGAGGAAAAGAAGTATTGAGCAAAGATTTTGCTGACAAAATAAAACATGAATTGTACATGTCAATGTTTGGTGAAATAAAGTTCTTTGTTAGATTACAAGTACATCAACTAAAACATGGTATATTTGTGGCCCAATAAAAGTATATCAAAGAGATACTCAAGACATTTGGTTAAGAGGATTCCAAACCTGTCAGCACACCAATGGTAACAAGACACAAGCTATCTAAGAATGATGAGTCTGCTAAAGTCAATTAGACAATGTATAGGTCAATGATTGAAAAATTTTAGTATGTTTTTCATAGCAGACTAGACAATGCATTAGTTGTTGGGATAGTAGCAAGATTTTCTGCCAATCCAAGAGAAAATCATCGTATGGCAGGAGAAAGAACAATGAGATATTTGAAAGGGACAGACAACTTTGGTCTATACTAGAAGAGGAATGAAAAGTTTGAGTTGAATGCCTATACTAATGCAGATTGGAGAGGAAACATTGATGATAGAAAAAGCACCAATGTAGGAGCACTCTTCCTAGCAAAGAGACTACTCACCTAGACTAGCAAGAAATAAACATGTACCTCACAGTCCATAGCTAAAGCAGAGTATGTTACATCTACCATTAGTTGTACTAACATTGTGTAGATCAAGCATCTATTGAAAGGAATGAAGGAGGAGATAACTAAGCTAGTGATACTCTATTGTGATAACACAAGTTCCATGAACATTTCCAAAAATCTTGTAATGCATGCAAGAACTAAGCACATTGCAATCAAGTATCACTATGTAAGAGAATTGGTAGAAGACAAACAAGTGAAGATGGAATATATTCACTCAAAGGAAAAAATTGCTGATATCTTCACTAAAGAACTACCTAAAGATTCTTTTGAGTATCTTAGAGGGAAGTTAGGAATAAAGTCCCTATCCCAAACTATTTGAGCAACAATGAAATTTCCCTATATCAACATATTGATTGTTGAAATAATGAAAAGTTGATGCAGAAAATATCAAAGAATTGAGATTCCAAATTAGTCACAAGCATAATGATAGAGGGAGAAGATTGGAAGATGCAAAATCTATATCAACATAATAAAAGATGCTACATCTTTGGCATTGTTGTTAAAGAGGGAGAAATAGCAAAAATTGATGAATAGTACAAGATTAGAGTGGGAGACGGAATTGATCAATTAAGAATTTTATCTAAATGATCAAAGGGAAAAATAATAGAAATAGATCAGTTAGAGGGAGAAATAGAGGATGAGACATACATAGGAAAAGAAGAAAGGAAATACTAGCTAAGAGGGAGAAGTAGAAATAGAGAACTTAGGATGACAGATCAGAGGAATTAGTTTGTATCAGCAAAAGAGGGAGATATGATACAAAGAAGGAGATATGAATTGTCAACAAGTTTTCTTGTTGGCATATAAGAATTCTAGTAACTTAGTTGGTCATCATGGTTAAATTGATCAGTTTGGTTTCCCATCAATGCCAAAGAGGGAGATTTTTGGAACATGATTGAAAAGATCATTGTTGAAGAATGATGGAGATCATAAAGAACGTTTTCAATCATTGTTTTGTCACTGATGTCAAAACCTGCTATTTGCTAGAATGAAAAATTCTTATATGATCCAAGTACTATCACTTAGTTGATCCATGAGGAGGAGTTAATCAATAAGAGGTAGAAAAAGAACCTAAAGGAAAGGAGTTATGATGTTGTTATGAAGTATATGGATCATTTCAAACATTGATAAAATGATGTATTCATAACATACTCTAAGGTATAGAGGTTGGTTACACTTAGAAAAAATAGAAGAATAAGTTGTAAAAAGGATGTCTACAAAGCTTGACTAAATTCATTAGTGGTTGCCGAGAAAGTTAGTTCATGCCAACCAAAATTCTTAGTTAGTGTCGAGAAAATGCTAAATCTAGTGTGTGCTGAGTAAAAGTGTTTACATGCTGAGCAATCAGTTGAAGCCAAGCAAAGCTTAGGTGTTGAGCAAGGAAAATATAGTATGTGTCAAGCATCAGTAAATTTAGTTGATGTTGAGTGAATCCACAATGGGTGCCAAGCAGTGTTCAAGTGCCAAGTAACATAGTATGTGCTAAACTGCTGCATTATTTTAAAAGTCAAAGATTCACCAGATCTTAGCAGATAAGGTTACTACATTAGACTTTGTGAACTAGGTGGATGATAAGCATGATGAGCTGGTGTCACAAAATTTCATGTTAACTATTTTTAGGCGAATACAGATGGATTTAATATGATGTTTCTAGAAGAAACAAATTAGAGGGAAAGTTGCATCGTATTTTTCCAAATTAATTCAAGTTATGAGTGGGAAGAATTGAGCGAGAAATGTATTCCAAAATTCTAAATAATGAGTTATAGCTCAAAGAAATATTGTAGAGTAGAGTGTGGCAAGTGTGTGATGCTATTGAAGTATGAAGTGAGAAAAAATAGAGCACAGAGAATCTTATTCAATCAAGTGACCATAGAAAGGAGATTGTATTGGCACAATGAGAAGAAGACTCAAGGAGAAAAAGCTTGAAGAGAGGTCAAGCTATTAGAACTACATAGATAGAAAATCAAGCAAATTTGTGAGGTAACTAGTGATCTAAGATCTACAAGGTTAAGTTGTCAATTGTATCAAGTCAAAAGCCCTTAATCGTTACTCTCTTACAATTGTATCAGTTGAGGAAAAATCCTATGGACTTAGGTTGGTCTAAAAACCATTAAGAAATCCTTTAATAGGGTGAAATTCTAAGTTGAATTCTCTAAAGTCCTTTATCCAGGCATAATCCTAACAGGGTCACATCTAAAAATGTGTTGTAGCCTTTAATAGGGTAAGCCTTTAATAGGACATCACTTTAGAAGGGTGAGAAAGAAGGTAGCATGTTATTGGTGGTTTTTCCCAAAATTGGGTTTCCACATAAATCAATGTGTCATGTGTTGATTTCATGTGTTTCATTTCTACATATTGATTTATAGTAACTTGCTAGGATGAAGGTTAAATAGTCAATTTTGGACCTTGAATAACTGATTCACCCCCCCTCTCAATTATTCTAGAACAATTCTAATAGTCAAAATATCATAAAGAAATTCAATAAGTGTATGAAAGTTTTCCTTTCTCAATGGGCATCATGTTCTTATGATGATGAGAGTGAAGGAAACTATAATGCTCCCTTTAGGTACAAACATCTATAGAAATATTTAGTCCCTAATGAACTTCCTGTAATAAACACTAATATCTATGTTGGAGAGAGGATATATTGCATAACACCATCCTTATTACATGGATTGGGCCTATTTTCCCTGGATGGCACAAAGGTCTCTTACAAAAAGGTTGTTGAATTGATGAAGCATGTCAAACCTTGCTATGATTACAATAGTTGGATGTAGAGTATTAGATAATTAAAAGTATGTGTAGGTATGCACTTACGAAAAATTATGTACAAGAAAATGTTAGTGAAAAAAGTAAAGGAGTAGCTATATACATTGATGGAAGGGAAAAATGCATTAGAGAATATTTTAGGTTTTATAAATAGTACATGACCCATGTCAACTTAGAAATGATCCAAAATCATATTTGAGGCACACGAGGGAAATCATGTATTTGTATCTGCGATAAAATAAATACGTGGAGGTGAAGGGATTCTTATTGATTACAATTTGAATCACATAGATACAAAAAAATCCACTATCATGGGAGAATTGGTATGTACTATTCACATTTAAAATTATATCCAATCAATGAATCTAACACACACCATTAAAATTCTATTCTTTTTTGCTAACTTAGAGTAATAACACATGTTTTTAAACATGTCTCAATGATTTGTTCTTGAAATGCAAGGCTACAGTACGGATCAACAACAAGAAGATATACACAATGTTGATGGTTCTTCTTCCTGATAAGTAAGACTTATTTTTGTTGTACGGATTAGATACAAGAAATAGGTTAATGCATATTTTTTTATTATGTTTTATTCTTCACTATTATTTTGGATTTATTTTAAACACAGAACTAATAATATTTCTCTCACAAATGAGGGCTGATCAAGAAAAGGGAAAGGAAAAAGTAGTCCATGGGGACAAGAAGTTGCACAATGAGCTAGATGAATTCATTATTTATTTTGGTTCAACCCCTATTCTTATGTTTTCATTGAAAAATTTAATTTTTTATATAGGAAGAAGGATATAACAATTGGAATCAACTCAACCTCAGACTCCTGCATTACGAAAGACAGAGGATAGGTTGATGAACCTAGTTCACACATATTCAATAGGTATTAAAGTGGTTTTTAATTGTAAAAAAAGGTCAATAACAATTTTTATAGTATACTCTTTTATTTATGTCATTAAATAAAATGAATATGTGTTATTTTTTTAGAGGATGCTGAGGACATACATGGTTGATCCCCTAGAAGATGATAGTTCAGGTGCTTCAAGTACATTGGATGTTCTATCTTACACTTTTATTTTTCTCAAAAAATAATATTTTTAATAGCTCTAACAATCTCATTTTCAGCTCCTACCATTGATCCTCTATTCAGTATACAAAATGCTACAAGGAACATAACCGAAGAGGCACTGCCGACTGTAAATTTGACAACATGTAGATAGGTGATAGATGTGGTGGCATTGCATATTGGGAAGTAGATTCCTCCTTTTCTCTCTCATTTTCATGTGTTTATTTCACTTGAACTATTATTTCTTAGGAGTCATTTTTTGATATTGGATTCATTTTATGTAGTAGATGATGAGGACCATTCTAGGTGTTCCTATGTTAGATATACAAGAACAATAAAGAATTATGATCAATTTCTCATTACCAGTGAAGATGGTCTTCCCCTTAATGTACCCAAACTTTAGGGTACTTTAAATATTGATCATTTCTTTTACTATACAATCTTATACTCATTATTAAATGAACTAACCTCCCATGCAGTCCCCTACAATAACTATGGATCACATTATTATTTTGGAGGGAATAATATATATTTACTTAATGATGAATGTTTGCGTGTATTTGAGCCGACCATACACACATGGTATCATATTTTGATCTCATTTCTAAATCATGTTTCCTTAATTTCATCAATTTCCTCAAGCAAATTAAAAGGTGGCTTTAGTTCATTTATGAATCTAACAATTTTTTTTCTTTTCTTAAAAGATGGAATTTGCAAGCAAAAGAGTTAAAGGACCGCCTCATTGATGCCATGATAACACTTTTTGGACCCAAACTCTTTCAAAGACCTAGGATCCTTGAGAAAGTGGGCCAAGCTTTAAATATATTAAGTACAACTACATGACCCAAATGAAAAAAAAACCTTGTTATGAGAGACTCCCCTATATTCCTATTATTGAGTGGAAGAATCTTTAAAAAGATGTCATTTTGATAAAAGTAAGAGATGATGGAGAAATAGTACCACTTGAGGAAAGAAGGGATGCCATAATATTAAGAATAAAAATAAAATTATGTAATAATTAATCCTAATACTTATGTGATCTAACATATTTCAAACTTCATATAGGTTGCCTAACACATAAAAGAGAATCGAAGCAAGAAACTAGAAGCACATGCAACACAAGCTCGACCTAGGGTGGATATTTAAAACTTGCTACACAAATTGTAAGTATAAGTAAATAAAAAATTATATAAAAATATTTATAAATTGTAAAAATTTTGGTCTTTGATGAAATTGATTACAAATCAAGTTCATGGTACAAAAAAAAAATGTAGGCCATGGAGTTTGAAAGAACAAATTTTGAAGATGACAAGAAATTAGCCTACACAAAAGGCTATATAGTTGTTACTAAATGAATCCAAGAATTGAGTATGCAAGGTTCTTCTACTATATCTATTGATGAGGTAAATAAGTCAATTGATTTTTATGTTAAATTGAATACTTTAGCAATTAGTGTATTTGATATTAAATTCCATAACTTATTTTATTTTTTTAAAGTAAGGAAAAAATGATTAAATATTTGTTTAAAAATTTAAACTAAATATATTTATATGTATTAAAATGAATGATTAACGTTTCTCAGTAATTTTCAAGTGTATTTACATGTATATATTATTGATAAGTGCACTAATTATTTACATTGAATTGCAGCCTGACAATCCTGTTACATTAGCTGAGCCCCATGGAGGCAGGGATTCAAATGTGGATCCTAGTACTCAAGGCATATTATTTCTATTTGATTTTTGATTTCTTAATTATTAATACAAGTAAACATTTTAAATTGAATTTGGTGCAATAATACAAATTTAACTATAATATGTGTTGGGATTAAGAAAACATCTTGTTCAGGTCCAAGCCGACAGACAAGATGATGTGGTTGGACAAGGTAAAAGACCTACAATGTTATTTAAAATCTTTAAAGTATAAATTTTTAAAATATAACCCTTTTATTTTTTAGTGTAGAGGACTTTCCTTTGCAAAGGACAACAAGTGTACATCTACGGGTGAGAAGAAATATCGATGACAACATGGATATGCCTTTGCAACAATATAGGGAAGGGAAAAAGAAAAGAAAAAAAGAAGAAGAAATGATTCTTGTGAACATATGTAATTTATTTGATAATGACTGATGTTTATGTATAAATGTTTTATTTATGTTCTATTGAATGTTCATGTGAATATTCTAATGAATCTTATGTTTCAATGTTAATGTAAATGTTCTAATGAAACTTATGTGTTAATGAATGTTATAATCTAAGAATTCATAAATTTTACATTTTATTAATAGAATGAATGAATTTTAGATGTTAATGGGGAATTTAGATGTTGGGGAGGGGGTGGGGTTGGGGGGCGATGAGCTTCCACCTTCACGTGGTTAGCCCTAATTAGTAGAGAATATTAAACTATTATTGAAACCAAGTGAAGCTCAATATTAACCTATGATTGCATGACAACTAACCGTTTGAATCTCTTTGTTTAGGCAATGTAGAATGATGCTATAGTCAAAAACATTTATTTTATGAAATTTAGTTGCATTGTGTAAATTTTTTGAACGAATGACTTTCTATGGGATTACCTCAAATTATTTCTCTCTAAGATATTCTATTTTTTGTACTTATCTACATTCATGTTTTATTGCATTGTTATTTTTTCCTTAGAAGAAGAAGATAGTAGTGTTGAGGAGATTGAAATTTTTTCAATACATAGAAAGATCATGCTCATAGCTTCTCATGAAACACCATTGAGGAAAAGCCTCGCAACAAATGATGTTGCAACTGGTCATTGTTCTTCAAAGGTAGAATTTTTTTCTTGTATATTCATATCGAATGCAACTATTTTTCTAATGGAAAGAAAATTAAATGATCATGTCCTTTGTTATTTTGATGTAGGGGAAGGTTCCTCTTATATCACAAGATGGACTCCATCAACTACATATCTTCATGTTTTATTGATAGTTTCTCATGTCTTATCTTTCATTGTAATTATGACACTCAAATGGGCAAAGGTATGAGTCACCAGTCTTTCCTCCTCTTAGATCATTATATGCAAAATAAATTTTTGGTCATGGTTAAATATTACATTTTCCTTTGCAGATGAAGAAATCATGGGAGGAAGAGACTAAAGCACTAGATTATGAATTTTCAACTAGTTAGTCTAATATTTCCTATTTTCTCATTGAATGATTGAATTTGATAACTTTAGTTCTGAATTGGGAGACATGAAGAAGAATTTGAATAATTGAAGCAAATGATATTAGATCATTCTAAAGTATACATTGATTCATGAACTATTCTCATTATTTATTTTGAGTGTGATGATATGTTGAATAATATTACAGAGAGGAAGCAAGGCATCCTAAACTCTGGTCAAAGATTTGTCTTGAAAACATGGCTAAATTAGCAAAGGAGGTTACCGCAATAGGCTCTGTACTTGAACCTATGTTTAATTTTTGTGATAGTGGGGAATATTAGACCCTTCAGAATGATCTCACACTATTTGTTCTTTATGAAATGCAATTCTTAATGAAGAAAGCAAGTCACATTTATAATTTTACAATTTATAATCCTTGTTACAAATTACAATATGCAAAAGTCCAACTTCATTGTCTATATCTATAGCTAGGTTTATATATGATATCTACTATTTTGAATTTTGAATTTTACTTTAAAAATATTTAGGTTAAATTATAATTTATATGTGAATATTTCAGGTACTATTTCCAAATGCTAAGTTCACCTTTTTATTTTATTATTTTATTATATTTCATGCTTTTTTGTTTATAAATTTGCAATCCATTCTGCTCATTTTCTATTGTCCATAATCATTAAACATCTTGATCAAGAGAATGTGGTGCAACAACCTCAAATGTAGATTAATATCTCTATTTATTAATTATTAGTTTGATATGTGTTTTGTTCAATGAGCCTTGTCACAACATACTAATTCAGAGATGGAATATTCATGCTTGTAGAGTTCAAATCTTAGCAACCATAGGGACAACCACACAAACAAATGTTGCCACCAAAACCATATGAGAAAGAGGAACCTCCAAGCAAGAGACAAACAAGGAAGACACAAATCCCCCATTGAAACACTAATAGGCAAAGTAGATGCAACATTCCAAGGACCAAGGGAAGGACCTCTGGTGACACCATAAAAAAAAACAAGAAGAACTCAAGCCACAATGGAAGAAACTTGAACCATGACAATCGGTTCTTGAATCACATGATCTTCTACATAATGTTGTGAGTTATTAAGCATGCTTTTAAGATCATACTCATAATATATTAGTATGCATTATTTAGTGGCAAGTTATTCTTCACAATATACATTATTTAGAGGCAAATGATTCTTGAAAAACACTATTAATTCTATGTATTAAATATCTTCTCAGTTGAAACATGTATGATGAATAATGTAGTACACCTTATGTCAAAAGGAAAATATAATGATAGAAAAATATTTTTTATTAACATTATTTTAGTGATTTTTATTAATGCAATTGAATCAGATTATTAGTACATTGATTTACCTCGGATATCTTTAGTCTTATATTGGAAAAATGTTGTGACTATCTCATTCATAGACTATATAGTTTCTTCAGAAAACATTGGAGTTATATAGACATGGAAGGATTTCAACATCTATTTTAAAGTTTTCATGCAAGATCAAATTTTAATGTGTCATAAAAGAGGAATATTAGGTACATCTGTAGGAGAGAAAATGGAGTGTTCTTTAGAAGGAGGAAATTTGTGTTGCATGAACACAGCTGCACCACATTGAAAGTACCTTATAAAAGTAATGTTAAGCAATAAAAAGGTGTGATAAATCCCTTTGGAGATGTGTAGGTAAGTAAATGCAATACTATATCTCATCTTGTGTCAAGACATGAGATATAATAAATACTGAATGATACCACAAGGAAAACATGTGAAGAACATCACACACTACAAATATTTCATTCGACTCTTGAGGATACACCCATGGCTAAGATGGAAATTAAAACATATGTTTTATAAAGAAAATGATGAAAAAAACTACTAGATTTCCTATACATTTTAGTATGTTGTTCAAACCTACACCTCATGTTTTATAAGGAAACTAATGAAGAAAAAATACTGTCTACTTTTTTTAGAAATACATTTTAGTATATTGATTAGACCTACACCATATGCTTAATAATGAGAACATGATGAAACACATTTAGTGTCTTTTATGTTATATATAGAGAATAATGTAAAATAGAACCTAAGTGTCCATGCTAGAAATAAATTTTAGTATTTTGTTCAGATCTACACCATATATATATATATATATAAAGTTTAAAAAAAATCAAGTGTCATCTTCCTAAGAAATACATTTTAGTCCTTTTTTTCAGATGTCTAACCCAAGGATAAAAGGCTCAAGGATTGTGTGATTTGGTTACATAGGAAGCAAAATGAGATACTGCACATTAGTAGTACTCACATAAAAGAATCATCTAGAATATAATTGCAATTATATTGTTATAGCATAATACAATATGAACATTTTTTTCTACTTGTACATGTTTTTTTGGTTTATGAAATGTGATTACATAGGATGATTCATGAATGATAAATGGTAAGGAGTAGATGAATGACTCCTGGTTTAAAAAAACAATCCTTTAGAATAGTAGGGGGACTAGTGGATATGAGGCAAGAATGTGTCACGAGCTCATCCTATGCCCTATTATTATATTATTCCCACTTGTATAGAGTTTATAGGGAGCCAAGGGCATGTATGTAACATTCGTACACCATTGTCGTTTAACTCACTAGGTTCTCGCAATTATGATGGTCTATGCGATAAGAAACTATCATTGAAACATAATTTCCATCACATGTCATCATCATTGCAATGAATATTTTTGATGAATGGTGGTCACTCATATAGCACTAAAGTTGCAATTTGTCGATGTTGTGATGTCCCATTCTGATGGGTGATCATTAGCCTCCAACATAGGTGTCAACCTAGCCACAAAATACTTAAATCTATTAGAATCTAAAAAGATTGATAACCTAGAAAACTAGTGCAAAAATAGATATCTAAACTATGAATGCAAATGATATAAAATTAGAATAGCAACATAGAGTTAGTCTCCAAGAGAGTATCGCAAATACTAGAAGAAAAATAGCATTAAGATGATGCACAAGAAATCAATCACAAATACAAACTAGGTAGCATACTTATATAGACTAGGAAGAGGGAGGAGATGGCAACACTGACTAATGAGGAGCAACAATCTATCAGACTAAAGATAGCAAAGTATCTTCCTAAGATAGATAATGGATGCTCATATGTAGGAAGGTGACACCTCATAGCCACTTTCTAAATAAGACATACTTTATTAACCTAAGCAAGATTATTAAAAATGTAGGAAAAAACTACCAATATAGGGAAAAATAAATAACCTACTAGGAAATAAAAAAAACTACACTAACACCCCCCCATAAGTGAAGCTTAGGTGGATGTAGAAATGGGTCCCGGCAAGTCAATCCTAATGAGGTACCCATGTACATAAAATTCCCCCAAAAGAGAGAAAAAAGAGACTCCCTAAAACAAATTAGGTCTCCAAGTGAGAGGAAGAGGCCCCCTCAAAAGATGAAGTATCCCGCACGCCCAGTAAAGCATGCAAATTTTGTCTGATAGATCCACTTACATTGAACAAGTTTTCTTCCCTTAGGAAGAAGGACAAGATCCCAAGTATGGTTCCTCTTCAAGTAACTATAATCTTCTTGCATAGTTGTATCCCACTCAAGATTACTAGAAGCCTCATGAAAATATGGTGGATCTAAGGAAGTAGAAATAAAGATATGTGTAGCATCCTAGAATTGTGAATGAGTCTGTCTGGTGTCTGATGGATCTGTAACCCAATCACCTATAGACTATAAGTTTTGTCTAGCCCAAAGTGGAATAGAAGATGGAGAATCTTTAGGAGAATCATCAACCTATGAATGATGACTAGGAGAGGAAGGAGGGAAGTCCTCTATATCACTCTCTACATCAGAAGTGGAGGTAGAAGACTGTTCAGGTGAATCTAACCCATCAAAAGATCTGTCATGTATTCCAAGTGACTCCAATGTCAAAGTAGAAGGCAACCCTATGACAATGCTCAGTTGGTTAAGTTGATGCAAGTAGTGGAAGTTAAGATGGCCAAACTGCTCATGCCATAATTTACTCACATCATTAGAGTGAGTGAGCAAAAACCTCCAAGGAGGATCAGGAATAAAGTGAGAAAATAGATAGAGTTGTGACTGATGATTTTCTGTCCCATCTGGAACTATAGAATCATTGTGCAACTCACATATCTCCACTGAATTAGGAGTGAACTCAATCCATTTGCCTAAACTTGTGTGAATGATCTGGTATACCAATAGGAGATTAGTTGACAATGAGGGTACACAAAGAACATCATAGAATGCACCATCCCCCACATCAAAAAACCCTCTCCCACACACCTCAACAAGAGTGTCATCACCCATCAAAATAGAAGGCATCATACATGACTCCAAGGATACAAGTTCTTCGTTAGATGAAGTCATGTGGTGTGAAGCACCTGAATCAAGAACCCAAGTGGATGGTGAGGAAGCAACTGCAACAAGGGCCTTGCCCTTTCCTTCCCCTTGCTATTTTCTTTTTCCTTGTTAGACCCTTCATTAGAAATTTGTTTGATAGACTTAGGAACACTGATATTATTCTTCTCAAGAATGTATGTCAAGTGATCAATTTGTTTCTTCAAACATTTATGTTCATCATGACTAGGTATTTTACAATAGGCACATTTGACCTTTTCTTTCTTAGTTTTATCACCCTTCGAAGATGGGGTATCTATAGTTTCTTTTGAGGCAACCAGTATCTGATCCTTCTTTTCCTCACTATTATTTTTTTTCTCATCCTTACTATCATTGTTACTACTTTTTCCTTTTTTTTCTTTTGTGCCTTGGTTGGCAGCTAAGGCATGTGACTTAGAGGACTTAAGAGTGCCCATCTAGATTAGCTTGTCCTATTCTCAAGTGAGATTGACAACAAAATCATATAAAGATGGCATGGTGAATTGAGTACCAAGTGCACCCTTAGTAGCATAGAAGGTGGAGACAAATACAGAATATTCTGAACATAGCTTAGAGAGAATACTAAGAATCAATTGTTCATCTTTCTTTTCAATTCCACATTGTTTTAACTACAACCTTAGTGACTTCAATTTAGTGAAGAAATCTTGATTTGTGTTGAAATTGCCTGGACTTAAACTAATTAGTTCATTTTCCAACATATGACCCCTCATTGAATCTTGTGTACCAAATAGTGTTTCTAGCTTTAACCATATTTCATTTGGTGTATTCAACGATTCAATGTGAAATAGAAAATCAGGAGAAATAGACAAACACAATGTTCCATATGCCTCATCACATTTGTTAAACCACTTAGGCTTGTCTTCATATTTAGCAAGTTCAGTTTCAAGTCCCATAGATATCCTATTTAATCCAACTTTCCTTAAGTGAATTTTCATGCGTGATTTCTACTCAAAGTAATTGTATGGAGTTAGGATGGGTATTTTTTTTGATCCATGATGAAGAAATGCCAAAAAAAAGACAATCCAGCTATGACAATGCCCCCACTTTTTACTCAATCAAAGACCCCCACAAATAAATATGATTTCACACTTTATTTTAGTGCATTTACAACTACCACTAGAAACAAATACTTAGTGGTCTTGATTTCAATGCATTACAAACCCTCATGAAGAGCATATGATAAAAGTGAAACTTGGGCACAATAATCAAGGAAACAAATAGCACCACTACAATCTACTCAAAAAATTATGCAGTTTGAAAAAAAGAATCGCCCTGATACAAGGTTGTATGAGAAAGTTATGATCCTCTGAAGTTTCCAAAATGAGAATTGTGCACAGTAACGGTCAAGAATCTGCAATTTCTAAAAAATTCATGAATGAAAATCAAAAATCAACTCCAATAGTGGATAGACCACAAAAAAATAGCCAAGGTCATAATAAGAATCATCAAAATTAGACTCTGTATGAGCAAGAATGAGACATTTGAAAACTGCATTCAAATCTATTACTGCCAATGGAGAGGGGTATGGTTGTAGCTTTCCGTGCTTGATTATGCAAAATATAGAGCTTGCATGCAAAAAATAAAAGATACCCAGATAGTTTTTTGGTGCTACAAACAAAACATAGAAAGCAATTTTCTTGCTGATGTACAAAAGATGTTGTTGTAGTGTAAATCATACACCTTTAACAGTAAAAAATGGCTCCAAAAATCAAGAAATGACCCTAGTAACCAAAATATGACATAAAAATGTTGGATCAATTTCCTAAGTCCATCAATGGCATGCTGGAACTTGCAATACTAATTGAAAACTCCAAATATGCATGTTGGTTGTCAGATTTGAGATTGAAACCTTGGAGATTAAAAATGTTTTTGTCAAAAAAAATTTGATTCTCAAGATCATCCAAAGATTGAAGAGAAGAGAATACTTCATTTTTCAAAAAACTGCAATAAAATTTATTAGCCCCCACCCCGTTCCCCCCAAATCTCTCAAATAAGGAAACTAAAATCTACTCTTGCACATAGAAAAGCTCTGATACCATGTTAGAGTTTGAAAAGATTGATAACCCAAAAAACTAGTGCAAAGAATAGATATCTAAACTATGAATGCAAATGATATAAAATCAGAATAGCAACATAGAGTTAGTCTCTAAGAGAGTATTGCAAATACTGGAAGCAGAATAGCATTAAGAGGATGCACAAGAAATCAATCACTAATACAAGCTAGGTAGCATACTTATATAGACTAGGAAGAGGGAGGAGGTGGCAACACTGACCAATGAGGAGCAACCATCTATCGAACTAAAGATAGCAAAGTATCTTCCTAAGATAGATAATGGATTCTCATATGTAAGAAGGTGACACCTCATAGCCACTTTCTAAATACGACATGCTTTATTAACCTAAGAAAGATTATTAAAAATGTAGGAAAAAACTAGCAATATAGGGAAAAATAAATAACCTACTAGGAAATATAAAAAACTACACTAACAAAATCGTAGTCTATCATTTTTGTAATAGTTTACTGTCACAATTGTGATGGAGTGAAGATGAATTTCTCCCCTTTCTTTTTGTCCAATGTAACAGCTTTAGGTGTCACAATTGCGAGAGATGAGCTTTCCATCATAATTTGTTACAATAAAAGTTGGACGCCTGTATGATGGGAGCTAATTGGTGGTACTATCAATTGGGAAACATGCATCTGTCATAATTGTGATAGCCTACCATTGTAATTTGAGCCCAAATGTAGAAGTACCAGTGATAGATCTATCCATTCCATCTGTTTATTAACCTTTGGTGATCTTGTTATGATTTCAAAGGTGCATATTTCTTAGATCCTTGAGTGGGATCTATTATTTGGACCTCCTTTTGGCTATCTATCAATTATTATTAGCTCTTAGGAGCCCTCTTTGGCTCCTTACTTTTGGCCAAGTGAAAATTTACTTCTTGCAATGCTTCGCTAGTTGCAAAGTCTTCCTTCTTTGGATTCTCTAGAGGAATCTATACTAGCACCTACATTACCCCCCAGAGTTTTCTATTGAGGTAAAATCTCACATTGAGTTTCAAAGGCACCTTAAGATGGATTTTTTCTTTGAGCATTGGGTCTTGCTATTGTATATCTACAACAAAACTCATATTGAGGTGGTGATATCATCTATTGAGGTGGTGTTATATTTTGTGGATGTGGTTTATATTGGGTGGGGAAATCCTTCAGATAATGTCAATGTTTGGATGATGGAGTGGTCTTTGAAGAAGGCTTCTTTGGGGAATCTCTTCCTCCACATTATCCCTATGGAGGTGGGATACCTTTATTTTGAGGTAGAAGGGATATATGCTAAATAGAGTATTCCTATTAGTCTTATACCAATAAGAAATATTCCTCATAAGAAAGGGACTTTTAATTTATTGGGTTCTTCTTTTATGTTTTTTTCTGAAGTTTCTTTTGACTCCAATCGAGCTGGAGTTCATTCTTGTGGTTTTTCTAGTTTAGATAACCTGTGTTGATGGGGGCGGTAGTGGGGCAGCCATTGTTGTACAATTTGTCTACCCCAAAAATGGTTTTCTAATCTTTCCTCCAACACTTCTATAGAGGGGGATCTCTTTCCTATTGTGGTGGTTAGGGAGCATGCTGGGGGATGGAAGATTTTTGGCAATACTAATCAAAACTAGTGGTTATGGACCTTTGGCTAAAATGGTGGTAGAAGAATATACCATCTTTTCCTATGCATGATGGTGAAAGAAGAATGGGCTATCCATTGCCTGGCTATGATGGTGAAAGAAAAACAAACTACCTATTGCCCAAGGTTGGTTACTAGGTCTTTTAAGGATAGGATTGTCTTGCCCTCTTTTCTTTTTTCTCAGTATGACAAATGAGTTTTGTTTGGTTTAAAGGACTCTTTTGTGGTCTTTGTTCTTGTTTTGGTTGAAGAATGCTACGAGTATGGCAGATTTTCCCATGCTGATCCTTAGCAATGCAAACCACGGTTGGTTGATTTTTTGCATTCAGACATTTAATTTTGATAGAGGTAGACTCAAGTTAAGGTTCTCTATGCTAGTTGATTGGCACTAGGTTCTCTTATTTATAACATTTTTTAGTTTTTGTTATTTGTACTATGAGGTAGCACCCTCTTGCTACTTTATATATTAAAAAGCATTATGTAGGAATCCTTAAAAAAAATTGTCATTGATACTTTCCTTCTAGATTTAAATGATAAATAGATTGGGTCCTTACCTGGAATTACCATCAAATGATGGAGAGATGTTTTCCTTACCCTACAACGTCAATTTCTCATTGCATTGTGCTACTCTGTACCATGCAACCAAATACAATGAAATCATGATCAATAAGCATTACAAAAGATGTTAAAAAGTTTCAAGATATGTTCTAGTTTTGTTGCATTGGTGAGTGTGCTATATGCATATTAGAATCTATAGTGTTATAAAAATAACTTTAAGAAGACCAAGATTAGCATGTTACCAATATGGTTACAATTAGCAGAGATCAATTTTAGTGACTGAAGGCATGACACATTTTAATAAAGGAAACAAAGTGTTACTTTTAATAAAATCAAAATGTAGAATGTAGCAATAGTCAAAATAAGAAAATTAGCAATAAAAATACAATGTAAATAGTGAAGAAACATTGTCTCTAGCCATTAAATAATCCATATATATTTGGTTTTTCTCCCTCCTATCCAAAATAAGATCCAACCACTTTGAATTGAGAATGCATGTACAATAGTGTTTGATATACATGGATAGTAGGTGGAGCTGAAAAAATGTACCACATTTACATTTATGACATGTATAAAAATACAAACATGTTGTGTTTTTCAACTTGATTTTATTCCCTATGCATATCAATTAAGATTTGATATTGAACTAGGGCCTCCTTCTGGATTACCTGAAACTAAGAGATTGACATAGTTAACATCTAATACTATCTCCATTAATTTGGTCAACTCAAGAATAATATTTGAATGTTTCTTGAAAACATAAATAGTAAAGGATATACAACATATTAATTACCAATTTATCTTGAATATGTTCACTACAAGGATCAACTAATAAATAGAAAACAAAGTGTCTGATGTAGATCCAATGAAGAGTTTAAGTGTTGCTTCAATTACTTTAGATAGCTACGAAATAGAATTAGAAGGAAAAAAAAATATCAGTATTAAATGAATGATTCTCAACAAGGTATGTAAAGTCTTCATATATTATGGTTCTACTAATAATATAATCTCTCAATGAAGTAGCAACTAAGATAAATTTGGAAAAAATACCTCATAATAACCCTTATAAAGTCACTTGGTTACATAAGGGTTAGCATGTAATTGTCAATTAACAAGCTTGGGTAGATTTTAGCATTAGAAGGTATAAGGATAGGGTACTATGTGATGTGTTAACAATGGATGCATGTCACCTCCTATTAGGTAGACCATGAAAATTTCATAGGGAAGCTATACATGATGGAAATAAAAGTGCATATACCTTCAAGAAAGATGGGGTTACTTTCAAAATTTTGTCCTTATTAGAAGAAGGGGAAAACCATACCATAGGTCCTAATGTGTTACTTCTTGTAGAGAATAATTTTCCTGATACCTTAAATGAAGGAGGAGGAATATGATATGTCGTAGTGGTCAAACCTAGTGAGGAGAAGAAAGAGGCCAAAATTGATATACCCAAGGAAGTGCAAGATATCCTAAATTAGTTACAAGATATAGTGATTGATGGTCAACTAGCTACTTTACCACCAAAGAGATCCATAAGGCATCAAATAGAACTTATCCCATGAGATTCTTTACCTAATCAGGCAACCTATAAGATGACACCATCAAAAAATGAGGAGATCGCTAAACAAATTCAAGAGTTACTTGACCATGTACTTATTAGGTAGAGTATAGGTCCTTGTTGTTCCTATTTTTTTACCTCCTCAAAATGGTGGAAAATGGAACTTATGTACTCATTCCTAGGCCATAAATAAGATCACTATCAGATATAGATTTCCTATACCAAGGATAGAAGACCTCATGGATTTTGTAGAAGGGGAAAGGTACTACACAAAGATTTATCTCAAAAGTGTATATCATCAAATCAATATTAAGGAATGGGGTAAATGGAAAACCATCGTCAATCTTCATGAGGTTATTAATTGAAGACTTGCATGGATTTATAGGTAAATTTATTGTAGTCTATCTTGATGACATCGTAATTTTTAGTAAAGAAAAAGAAGAAAAATTACTTTCAATGTAGAAGATTTAAAAATCTATAAAGAGCCCATTCCATCCATCTCAATTATATTTAGACCTCTCTCAAATCACTGCCAAGTGGCCAAAGAAAAGGGATAAACCCCCTAGAGCTTAAAATATTCTTAGTTCAAGGATTGGGAAACAAACAAGATACAAGACATACATGGATTACCTTGTCAACTAGAAGGATGACCTAATACTAAGGCTACTTATATCCCTAAAACTAACTTCAATAAGAGAGGAATCAATCCTCAACTACTTACCCCTTATGTCTTATGATAATTTCTTTCTTTTTGGGGGAGAATGGTGCAAGATCACCCCTTTTTTGGTTTGTAAGACTTAATTTTGGATCATAGAAATGGAATAAGGATTTCTCAACAACCTGTATGTGTTGTATTACCTCAATTTTTGGTTTATATTTCATCGTGAATTCATTGCATTCATTTTCTTTGTCAAACTATCAAAGATCTTCCTAGGTGGGAAAAGGTGGTCAAACAACCAAAATATGGTCACAAGAATGAAAAAAAAGTGGATTAAGGTGTAATAAGGTTTCCAAAACCATAAGATATTCATTTTTTCTCTATTGGTGGAAAAGAAGCCAAAAGTTGTCATGCAATTGTCAACTTTACAAAAATTGAAAGGTTGCAATTTTGCAACTTTGTGAAACCTTGGAAAATAGGTATAATTTTTGAAATAATAGTTAGTTTTGACCTTCATTAAGCTGGTAATCATCTTTAATTCACATATAATAGTTTTCAAAGGTAGTACTACAGGTCAAAGATACGAATTTGCTCAAACTGAATACCAAATTGAGTTTTTGATAATAAAAATATTTTATTTGCCCATTGTTCATTTTTTTTTGTGAATGAATGGGAAATTTTATTATAAATAGGAGTTATATATATTTTTTATCATTGTTCTAGTATAGCTCTTTTTTTCTCTCCATGGAGTTTTGTACATGTTTAATTCAATTTCCTAAGTGCTGCTAGTTTTTTCTTGTATTTGGATAGTTTTTGCAAAATGTAGTCAAACTCTTATCACCTTGGTTGAAAACTCATGAAACCTTGGATAAAGGAGGTAGACATAGTTTACTTTAATATTCAAAAGGTTTGAGTTAGTGAAAGTTGGTTTTTGAATTTTCCTAGCAAGCCCTAGGTGGGTTGATGGTGAATTCAACTAGAGATGAATGAAGAATCATGTCTGCCAAATGTATAGGAAGAAAGATAATTACATTATTTATTTTGAAGATGAAATAGAATGGAATTAGATCCTTAGATCATAAGGGGAAGGTTCCACGAATCCGTTTAAGGGTGTCACAAATTTAGTTGATGCATACAACCAAGAAAGGCTTCAAAACCCTTAAAAACTCTCCATTTTGGGATTTGTGTTGTACAAATAGAGTTGGGAAGTCAAACCACTCAATTCTTATGAAATTTAAAAATTGGTATCTAAAATGGTGAATAGGTTGGCAGGTTGTTAAGAAATTTTGGAAATTGAAGCCCAAAAACCTTATTCGGAGGGCTAATTACAAAGCGCTACTAGGAAGTAACCAACAAGTTTAGAAATCAGTAAAGAAAGGGATTCTAGGGATATTAAATTGATTGTTCATTCTAGATCAAAGCCAAGTTTTCTAGACCTTATTGAGCTTCCTCTAAGACCTTAAAAACAAAGGATCAAGTTCAAGCAATTTAAGACAGAGAAACCATGTTGGGAAAAGAAGTCAATTTTTGGGTGTTGTAGAGGGCCTTGTTATAAAGTTGAGAAAAAAGTTTTAGGTGGAATTTGGTGATGATAAATGAGTCAATTAGAGTTTTCAAGAAGCTTATAAATGAGTTTGTGAAGTTTCTTTTGATTTTGTTGGTGTAAATAAGTATTCATTATTTCCACTTACTTAAGTTTACTTAGGTTAATGTATTATTTTATTATTTATTAGTTAGTCATCTAGGAATATGTGTACTCTTGTGAGTTATCATGTTGACAACATAGGAGTTACCAACTCTAATTATGCACATGGTGTCCACAACACAAGATTCAACACTCTAATTAAGCACATGGTGTCTACAAAGTCTCTACATGTGGGACACCTTGTCATACTTATCCTCTCATCTATAATGAAGAATAAGATGTGTGCTTCGTTGTCATGATGCTTATCTTATCTCCTAGCTCTTTCTAGAACCATTCTAGATGCATCTTGAGATTCCTTTATATACAGGCACTCCTAGTGTGTATGTACATAGATTAGTACATTGAATGACAATAAATCAATTTTGCTTATTATTATTCTAATCATATCTTTGGTCTATTGTTGTGCTTGTGCTTGACTTCCTTGATCTTGGGTGAATCTTTTCCAATGGAAAATTCTTATTTGGTATCATATCTATACAAAATTCTTACATGGTATCAGAGCTCTTGGGGAATTTCTCTTCACATATAGCCGTTCTAGACCTTCTTATTACTTGAACACCTCGACCTAGATCCAAAATATCGTAGTCATTGGGAGCATCTAGAGCCAAAATGAACCTTGCCATTGCATCCAAAACATCGATTTGGTGAAATTTGACTACACAATTGGCTACCCTAGACCATAGTCAAATTTGAGGCAATTTTTTTTACAAACCGACACCCAAAGGCTTGATTTGTTAAATTGGTATGATCATTTCAAATCTATACATTTAATTTTTAGATCTACATTTTCTTCATGTACATATCTACAATTTTTTTGGATATGCATTATTTTTTGGAATTTTTTTGGCCATCGGGCCATAGGAGAATTTTTTTGCAGGTGAAGGTTGGTGCTTGTTAGTGCAAATTAGATATTTGTATCACATTTAGAAGGTCAAAAAACCCCCAAATTGACTTTTGTTTCATCAAAATCACTCATCTGAGGTGAAATCTAGAGTCATCTAATTTTTAGAGGTGCGACGGCAGTGATTTAGGAAAAATAATTATAGTGGTGATTTTCAAACAGTGATATCTCCCTCATACAAACTACTTTTGAGGTATGGTGTGGCAAAAAACTATTTGTGAGTCACTTTAGAGTCTTTGGTTGTCCTGCATGGGAAAACATATCTTCTTGGGTAAGCAAGGTGCCACCACTCATGCCTTTTACTTTCATCAGATATGAAGACAATGTTAAGGCATACAAACTTATGGTTCCCAAGACTCATGAGATCTTTGTGGAGAAGGTTGTACACTTCGAGGAAAGTTCACCTACCTTATCCTCTAATCCTTTTCACACTTCATACGTTGTGGAAACTAATAGTGACACCAGTGATAGTGCTTCAACAGATTCAAATACATGGGGTTCTATGAACAATTGTAGCAAGCAGTCACGACATCAACATAGTCCACATTCATATATTGCCATAATGATAGGTCTAGCACAACAAGGTACACCTTGTCTTCCAACTCTAGCATCAATAGATGACTTCTTGGAAGACATTTCGGGTTTGTTCATGGAGTCACACATCGCAAATTTGGGAAACATCCTTGATGATGTACATCTTCTCTTTGTTGAAGATGATCCTTCTACAACTGTTGTGAGGGCTCACTCTGACCTCATGTCCATTCTCTAGATGATTGATCTTCACAGGTTGATTTGATTGTAGATCTTTATGTATAGTAGTTGCATGAGGTCTCTTTATCATTTGAGGAGACAAATTATTCCTTGGGATAGGTTCTATGGACATCCTTTCCTGATCTACACTCATTCTTTTCAACACCATTGGAAGGGGTGACCATCAAAATCAACATAGGGACTGTTGAGTAGGTTTTGGGGCCACCACACATCTTCAGGATTCTTTGCACACATAGGGGAAGCATCTCATTTGTACCATTTCTATTGTTTCTTCTTGTATGTCTTGAATTTATGAATTATATTTGTAATTATGAATTTATTTGTTTCCCATAAATTATGCTTATGGGTAATGTGTAGATATAAATGTGTAAATGAAAGGGTGAAATTCTAAATAAATATCCTACATGATTTAATGGTTAAAGGTTTAAGATCAAGAGTCCCTTTCAAAGGAAGAGAGTGATCCTAATATGGTTAATGGTTTAAGATCAAGAGAGTCCCCTTAGGGAAGATAATGATCTTAATATGGTTCTTTAAGGCCAGAATATACCATTAGAGGTAACCTATATACATATATCATAAGGGCCATGGATAGAGGATATTTCTTCTAGGAAGGACCTTAGAGGGAGTACTCCATAATTGATGATATATAATCAATTATAATTGAAGGAATGAAGATGTTACTAGAATTGATGATATATATCATTTAGGATTTGGAGATCCTAAGGAGGGATATGGATCTTAATGTAGAGACATCTTTAAGGTTAGAGTCAAGATAGAGGGTAAAATAGTATAGTTACATTTATTATTGTTTAAATTCTAACATTTATTTAGTAGGTATTACATGTCCCAAGCTAACCCTAATAGTGGGCATTATAAAAATATATGCACAAAGTGACATGTTTAAATTTTTTTGAAGAAAGTGTAATATATATTTTTATCTTTTCTACATTTTCCCAACACCTTCTTATGTGTGGAATAATTAAAGGTTGTTGAGATTATATCCAACACACATATATTATTAAAATAATCTGACATAACAATTTAAATTTTATTTTCTTTAGAGTTCTAAGTAGGTTGATTAAGCCCATGTTCCCTTTCTCCTTCATTTTCAATGAAGTCCATATTATTAAAGGATAAGTGACAATGTGTGAAAACCAACATAATATGAAAAGATAATCATTAGGAAATATACCCCTAAAATAGTGTGTACAATGAAATATTTTCCCACAAATTAAAGAGGAGAAAAATTTAAAATGGAACAATCACTATGATTGTAGTATGATTTTGAATCAATATTTTTTTAATTCAAAAATTGACTATAAAATTTATATTTGGGTTATACTTAAGTCCCTTCTTGATTAATTTGTGTGGAAGATATTCCAACTTTCTCCTAAATGAGAGAAACCATGATTACATGTGAGTCTTATGACAAAACAAATATGTTTCCTATTAGTCTTAACATCCTCAAAAAGAAATTTAAGGAACATAAAACTATACTATTATATAATATATGTAGCATATAAGATACATTAAAAAGTGATATATGTGAAGAAAGAGGTAAATGAATGTTATTAATATACTCAAATGCTAAGGAATATACTTCAATAGGATACAAGAATGTACACAAAAATTAATTTCCCTCGTATAAACTATCTTCAGTATCATAAAGTGTGAAATCCCCCAATAAATTATTTAAAATAAAAATCTTCATAAATTTTCCAATTATAATGTTAACCTAGATTTACAAATACAATGAATGCATAGAATATACTAAAAATATCCTTTAGTCTATAATAAATTCTTAAGTACATAAGAATATTATATATATACTAGCATATCCACTACTAGTAGAACCAATAGACATAAACTTTAATTTCTAAAATGAATACCACTATAAATAGTTGTAGATTGTAGTAGTTGAAACATACATTTGATCCTAGAAACCTACATTTTATCATAGATAGTTTCATAACATATGGATGAGATTTTCTTTTGATAATTGAAACCAAAGGATTTTTCATCTATCAACTTCTTATAAATGCAAGCATCATTTTTTTGGGTTGAATACATTCCTCAAAATATCATAAATACTAGTTTTGGGATGATATATGAATGCATCCATAGATAATGCATCAACACATTTTATATAAATAAGATAAATTGTTAGTAACTTATCTCACCCAAATGAAGGAATTAGATAGATCATGTATCAATTATATTAAATATGGTTCCTTTTTCTTTCTTAAATTGTGATTTTATTTGTAGGTTTTTTGATCATTTTCCAAGTCCCTTAGGTGAACTTCACTACCAAAATAACTCCCACAAGAGAGAAAGTGACAAGAATATCTTTCTTGATTAATATTTCAAGAATGGACACAAAAATATATATATGAGATACCTTTATTATAAAGGAGAGGTGATTGGTAGGATTAGACTAAATGTTCCCACATGTATCTTAGTACTCTAAAAAAAGACAACTAAATTGACACATACTAAATGCCCCAAGTAACTACAATTATTTATCAAAAGATAGGATAAGATCATTTCACAACTAATAAGTTTTATATAAGGATATACATGGTCTAAGTAAACTTAACATTTGAATAATCCCCCTATTGGGAACTAGCAAAAATACTAGGTAGAAAACCTTTCTATACACCAACACCCTTACTCAAGTGAAACTTAGATATTATATTACATTAATATGAAAATATTAAATATGGTTTCTTTTTCTTTCTTAAATTGATTTTTTCTTATACAAATGAAATCATTTTTGTGTAAAAGTGTGTGAGGGAAGGAAAGTGTGCAAGCATGTTGTATGATTGATCAACTAGAGAAGTATAAGTAGAATATGTTGTTGAGACAAAGTATTGTTTTACTTTATTGGAACTATATTGATATATTATATATACTATCACTTTTTTCATGATTATATAGATTATTTTCTACAAGGGGCTATTTCCATTTTGTGTTGTTTCCCTTGTTGTAATATCAGGCTTGTTTCCCTTTTATAAAATATTTGAGTAGTGATTTCTAAAGAGTTTTAATGAATGCATTTTCATTCCCCTTCTACCTTTAAGAGGGTATTTGTTCTAGTATATTATCTAGTGGGTTTGATCCCCAATGTCGGTTTTCCCCCTAATAGGGTTCCCACATAAAAAATTCTAGTTTTATGTATTATGTTGCTGTTTTAAATTAGAGAAAAGAAAATTTTTGAGGGACCTGTATCCCCTTACAAATAGATTATATTGGGAATCTAGAACCCCATCAAAAAAAAACTTTTCCACATACATTACAAAATAATGTTTAGCAATTAAAGAGAGACAAATAAAACTTGCAACCATAAAAATATTGAAAAAATAGGAACTAGATACCCAAAGAAAATAAAAAAATCATGTGGAAACACATAGGAACACTCTATAGAGTAGAAATCAAAGGGGTTTTGAGGCTCTGCAAACCATAAGATAGAGAATACATGGCTCCTTGATCCATTAGACCAAACCAACATAGTCCCTAAAAGTATATGTCATAAGAAGAGATGAAATCCACCTAGGGATTTGATAAGCCAAAACCTACCAGCTAAAGAAACTAAAAAATATCCTACCACTAGAAAGGGCCCTTGAAAATTAGCAAAATCCTCTTGAATGAAAAAAATAAAGAACTTGAAATCATTTAAAGGGGATCTTGAAAAATATGAGACATGAAAACACTACCAACATCAACCATGATGGTTGGGGCACAAATCCCTCAACCCAAAATCCATAGAAATGACATTTGAGTCCATACAATAATTTAAAAAAACAACTTAAATAGAATGTTACCCAATAGAAAATATAATCTTTATACTTGGGGATCAAAAGCTGATCCAAACATAACCACAAAAAAAAAACAAAACAACAAAGGAGCTCCTTCCCAACTTCAAAAAAGAGAGACCTACCTCAATAGGGAAAGTAGGGAGAAGGACCAATTCCAAACTAGTTCTAACCAATTCCAACCGGTCACCAAGAAGCCCAGTGAAAGAGAAGACATGTTTTTGTTATCTTATATGCATTAGTGTTTATCTTTCAAATCTAAGTTATTATGACCATGAATTTTTTAACACATCATGTTTTATCATATAACTATTTGACGGCCCACCACCATTGTGCATGTTTTTTTTTTGCAAACATGAATGTTGATGATATTCCTATGTGAGAATATTGAAGATATGTTACTATGATGATATGTTACATTCATGACTAAGTTTTTCATTGATGTCAACATAGTAGTTTTCTGTTGTATCTGATAGAAGAACAATGGAAAGATCAAATTGGTATGGATGACTAGTTGAGTATTCTAACTATCTAAGGTTGTATGAGATACTTCAGAGTATCTAGTATATGTAGTTAATGTTAGACAAAGAAATGATAATTCTAGAAGAAGTTATGTAAGTTTTTGTGATGTATGTTCTGAGATAAAGTTTACATAGGCATGTTCTGGTAAACTTGTTATATCTCTTAGTAGAGTTAAAATTATAAGAATCAAGGTTGAGGGCATAAAGAGGAAATTTTGATGATGACATGGCTAAGTTTTCTCATCATAATATTGCATGTATGAAAGGTATTAAAGTTTCAAGGCAAAAGATGTATGTTATCGCTAAGTGTAATGTGTTCTTAATGTGGTCCTATACTGATTAATTGAGAAGGTCTAATAGCCAACTTAGGGAATTGTATTGAGGAATTAGTATAAAGGAAGGAAATTTTACTTTATCAAGTATGACATAATTGTATTAATGAAGAAATTGTAAGTAGAGAGAAAGAAAAATGCAAAGTTGAGCAGAGTAGTGCGGAAGTGAAGGAAACTTCATTGCCAAGGTTTTGTTGAGTGATCTGAGGTTTTATATTTGGATCCAATGTTCATAACCTAGTCTACAAGGTCTGATAGTGATTGGTTTGGTTGATAGAAAAAATGAAAGAATAACATAATAGTAAATTACATGTTTGAGCAATAAGCTCTTCTTGTAGTTGAAATCACAAATTTGGGTAGTGGGCTGATCTTGCATACATTCTACCACAACTCCTAATAGGGTTGGAATGTCCTAATAGGGATTCAAAGTCTCCTAATAAGGACTCTATGTACTAAATGTTTTAATAGACTCCTAACAAGGTCCATCCTCTAACAAGGAATATTTATATTAGTACATCATCTTGTGGGCATCATTCCCACTAGGGTTTTTCCTCTGAGTAAGGGTTTCCCTAGTCAACATATTTGGTGTAATTGTCTATGTTCATTGCTGTCACTTAGGTTTGCACCCTTGTCCAAGGCCTATGCGCAAGGACAACCTAGTGAAACATGGAAATGACCTCCAAGTTGTGGGACTTGAACTGCGAGGTTGAGTTTCCAGAGAAGGTCGGCTTCCTCTTACTATCAGGGTGCACCTATCTACTATTGGAGAGGAAAAGGGAGAAGAAGAGCACAAAAGCAAATCTACCTAGTCTAATCTAAAGAGGTGATGAACCAAAATAGAGTGTTCAAACTCATTTCTGCCCATATATGCACTACAAAACCAAGATAACATTCAAAAGACATACACACCCAGACTTATGTCCATCAACAACCACATACAGATCAAGAAACCAAACTGAATAACGCAATGAAAAGGATTTCACTTATATATTATCCAATAGGTCAAAAATAGATATAGTATGCCAGTCACATATCTCAACAATACACCAATGAGAGGCAAGATGGATGCACATACACATTGATGGCTGAAGGAGATGATACAGAATGTTATATAGCTCAAAGACAAAGGGAATTTTACACTGCAAACCTGCGAGCAGTAACAGAGAAAAACAGAAAAAGAGTCCCCCATACAAAAATTACAAAATTTGCCTTTATA
>CM053791.1:473236495-473261529 GCA_028749045.1 Cupressus sempervirens | reverse complement strand
GTTCAGGCATAACTGAGATCCTTTCCAGCTTAAGTGACCCTACAGCTACTTGCCATTAAGTCCTATGAAGGACAATCATGGGATTCTAAGGAAAATCTAATCTTTGTTGCAACAAGTGTCCTGAGAGGACTAAAAATGGTGCCATCGATGTTCTGACTGGGTAGATGGATCAACTGAGACGATGGAGTGTTCTTCCTCATTCTGCATTCATTTCGGGTAGGTCAGGATTGATCATGAAGATCAGATCGCTCAAGAAAATTGATTACCTTCGTCTCTTGGTTAATGAATTCATAGGGTCAGCTAGATCAAATGGTTCCACATGTTGACTGGGCCACGCAGGCCAATCACATTCCTTCCTTCTTCTATTCTGGACATCCTTTCCATGTTTGACCACCCCTAATATTGATTGGGTGCCATGTCGCTATTGAAAAGGTCTTCAAAAATCTTGAGAGGACCATAGCGCCTAGTGGTCTCATCCTAACTGCGCCACCTTTCCACCATCTAGCCGTAGTATCAAAATTAACAGCCATGTTGACTGCGTCGATTGCACTGACTGTCGACCATTAACTGTCAACCCTGGTCTACCAGCGAGACAAGCATCAACAAGATGCTATGTTGCTATGGTAAAGATTGCACAACTTCACCATAGCGAGATAGTGCCTTTTATTGATCGGCCTTGATCTGATAATCATGAGGACTTGTCATGTTTCGTGCTTCCTTTAGCCCAGGCCCATCAAATTTGGTGCCACCTCAATAACCGCATAGCACTGGCATAACACCTGGAGTACTTTGGTGAGACCTGGCCTTGCTGATCCACATGGAGGATGGGTATTATGTTGCTATGGTAAACATCACACATCTTTACCATAGTGAGATGGCACCATCCGTCGATACGACTTAATCTGACGGTCGTCAAGATTGGTCATACTTTGCACTTTGTTGTTCCACCGTCAGCACACCTGGCATCACCCCAGCGACCTCACCCTAGTGAGACCTGGCCCTACTAACACGTGGCGAAAGGGCACCATGTCACTATGGTAAAGATCGCACAACTTCACCATGGCGACATGGCGCCTTTCATCAATTTTCCTTGATCTGATGGCAAGCAAGATAGATACTGCTTCTCAATGCATCAATCAATAGAAACTGGCCACGTACTACTATTCTGACGGGTCCTCTCTGACATCTGAGACTCATTGAACATGTGTCGTCCAGGTTCTATGTCGCCAACATAAATCTCATGCAGCTCATTCATAGCACGATGGCACCTACCGTTGATCAATCTCAATCTGACGATTAGAACCACCTCGTACTCTGCACATCCTTCCCTCTGAAAATTGCTGGGCTCGCGAAACACATACACTCTGACTCATACACTTGGCACTTCCCTATTGGCCTGTGAACCACATATTCACCCGGCTCACCGTAAACATTTTCTTGTGACGTAACTTGCCCACCGTGAAACCTTTTCCATTGAGCGCTATATCACTATAAAGATTTTTCAGCCAACACACGATAGTGACATAGCACCCACGGTGCCATGGAATTTTTTTGACCCACTGAAACATGTCGCCTGGCCCATTGGACCTAGTGGACACGTGTCATTAGGGCGCCATGTCATGAACGTAAATCTCGCATAGCTTCTGATGGTGAGATAGCGCCCACCATAGATCTTCATCGGATCTGACGATTACAAACTTGTGGGCCACAAAATATATTAGAAGGCTTGGCTTTAAAATATTATTATCTTTGGGAATTAGCCGTTGGACGAGCTGAATGTTTGAAATTTGAATCTTTGGCTGGTGAACAAATGATAACATTTCTGGTGACTCATAGGGGACATGAGCCTGCTCAATGCATGACCAGTGCCTTTAAACAATCCATTGGGCCACGGGGTCTAAAAGGTATGAACCTTAGAACTGTAAAAACCCTAGCCCGTCTGTGAGGAGATCAAAACATTGAAAACCTTAGCTCTGCTTCTGCAACTAGAAACAAAAAACAAAACTTCCTTTACAACCTAAGACACCTCAAAATCTGCTACCTCACAGGGATACAGTTGTGCTCGTGCACTTCTTGAAAAGCAGGAAACAACAGAAAGAAACTAAACTACTTATGTACATGGGTCCACAAATTTTTAGAAATAGGGCTTCAAATAGATCCCATTGATTGGAATAGGAAAAATTTCTCCATTTGGCCTGCTCAACTGAAATGCATTAGCCTGTTTGCAACTGGCAATCAGATAGGGGCGACTCCATAGTGGGTCAAACTTGGAATGTCTTCTTGGTTTTGCTCTGTCTGAATCCCACTTTAGAAGTAAATCTCCCCCTATGAAGGTCCTAACCTTAGTTTTCTTATCAAAACTCCTCTTCATCTGTTGCTGGTGTATATCTAAGGTTTGCATAGCTTTATTTCTCTTTTCTTCTAGTTCAATCAGCTTTGCCATTCTTATTGACATGGCATTGTCTTCAATCAATTCCGGCTGATGAGCCAACTCCAAGGATGGGAATTCCAATGAAATTGGGAGTCTAGCCTCCCTACCATATACCAGCACAAAAGGTGAATTCCCAACAAATCTCTTGGGTGTTATCCTATCAGCCCATAGAGTAGTTCTTAATTTCTTATGCCAGACCCTCTAATTGTCTTCTATTGTCCTCTTCATGATTCTGATCAGATTCTTGTTGGAAGACTCAGCCAAACCATTACCCTGGGGATAGTAATTTGATGATTTGTTTAGGTAAATATTGTGATTCATTGCCCATGCACAAATTTGGGTTCCAACAAAAGACTTAGCATTGTCCGAGATGATAGTACAAGGAGCACCAAACCTAGATACAATTCCATCAAGGAATTCAAAAACTGATGGTTCTGTGGCATTCTTCAAGGCAACTGCCTCTATCCATCTAGTGAAATAATCAGTAGCAGCGAAAATCCATTTATGACCTGCACTAGATGGAGGATTAATGGGGCCTATAAAATCCAACCCCCACTCGGTAAAGGGCTAATCCACCTAAATATGACAAAGGGGGAGAGCTACAAGCCTTTGTTTGCCTGAAAAGAAAGCACACTTCTCACATTTTCTCACATATCCATAACAATCATGGAATAGAGATGGCCAATAATAACCAACCCTCATGATCTTCATGAAAGTTGTTCTTGCAGTGAAATGGCCACCATCAGGGCCATCATGAAGTTCCTTAATCATCCTCTCAGCCTGATCCTTTTCAACGCATCTGAACAGGGTCCCATTAAAATCCCTCCTGAATAGGATACCATCAATCACAACATAGGGAATGGACTGTAATCTATATTGTCTTCTTTTAGCTCTGTCCAATCCCTGAGGGTATCCATCCCCTGATAAGAAGTTCTTCATGTTATTTATCCAGCTCCTTGGACCATTAGCATTTTTTATCTCCTACTGCTCTGTTATTGCCATAACAGTCTCTTCATCAGAATCCTGAGCTGATAACATTTCTTTGCATAATCCTCTCCCTCTTACTAGCTTGGTAATTTGAATATCAAAATCATACTCCATTACCTTTGTGATCCATCCAGCTCTCTTTTCACTGATATCCTTGCTTAACAAAAAGTCTTTTACACTAGCATGGGGCACCAACAAACGGATCCTATTGTGGGATAAGAGGTGTTTGAATTTCTTCAAGGCTCTGATGACCGCAAGGGCCTATTTCTACAAAAGCTATACTTATCTTCATATTCCTTGAGCCCTTCACTAAAGAAAGCTATGGGCTGCTCCTCATCCTTGTCATTTGTTTGAGTCAAGATAGCAGAGATACTTGACTCACCACCTAGAGTGTAGAGGATGAAATCTTTCTCAAAATTTGGATTCATGAGAGTAGGGGCTGAGGCTATGGCTGTCTTGATCTCTTCAAAACTCTCCTTCCCTTCCTTGGTCCATGAGAAGATCATACCTTTCTTAAGCATAGCTATAACAGGTTTCACCATGGTAGCAAGATTAGGAACAAACCTTCTTACAAAATTTATTCTACCAAGGAAACTTTGCAGCCCCTTCTTGTGTTTACGAAGAGGAAGGGCAAGTATTGCCTTTGTTCTTTCTGGATCAATGGTCAGTCCCTCCTTAGATACAACATGTCCCAATAATTTTCCTTGGCTTGTAGCAAAGACACACTTGGCTGGGTTAAGGGAAACCCCAAACTCTCTACATCTTAGAAATACCTGTCTTAGATGATCAAAATGATCTTCTACATTTTTTGAATATATATTTATATCATCAAGGTATACTAAGAAAAACTTGAAAATTAATTTTTTGAAGGCCATCTCCATTGCCTTCTGAAATGTGGCACCTGCATTTGTTAGTCCAAATGGCATCTTGCAATAAGCATAGGTGCCCCATTTAGTAGTGAATGTTATCTTATGTCTGTCAGATTCTTTAACCAACACTTGGTTATAACCAGAGAATCCATCAAGAAAAGAGAATCTCCTTGAACCACTGACCTTGGATAGAATTTTCTCCATGGAAGGGAGAGGATGGTGATCTTTAAGGGAAGCCTGATTAAGATCCCTAAAGTCCACACACAATCTGATTTCTCCATTCTTCTTCCTTACAGGGACAAGGTTAGCTACCCATGATGAGTGTTTGATAAGAAATATTATATTAGCCTCTATCAAATTGGATAGTTCTTTTCTCATTAAAGGTTCAATCTTAGGATTCACTGGCCTCTGTTTTTGCCTTACTGGTTTGGCCCTATCAATTAAATCCATGGTATGCTGAAAAAAACTAGGGTCAAACCCTTTTAAGTCATTATATGTCCAAGCAAATACATCATTAAATTCTTGACATAGATGAATGAAATTTTCTTGCTCAGCTTCCGAACATACCTTCCGCATATTTAGGGATTTTCCATCAACAATTGTAACTGGGGTATGATCATCCTTTTCTGCAGCTAAATTCATTCCTTTGCCTCTTGTTTGATCATCAGGATTAAAAACACTCTCCAAGGTAATGAGACCCTTGGGAAAATTGTTAGAACTGAGATGAATGATCTGATCACCATACTGATCTTGAAGTCTTGACTGGTTTCTATCTGAGAATTTTGCCTCATTCTTCAAGAAACTCACAATTTTCTCATTAGAATCAAACACCTACAAATGAGTGTTGTTGTCAGGGATGGTAGGCCTCACTACTACCTTTATTTGTTGCTTCTTCTTCTCCTACTCAAGATTCCCTGGTACATCATAAGATGCACCCATTGCTGCAAGTCTATCAACATGTTTATTTTCTTTCCTAGGAATGCTCTAAATATTAAATGCATTGAAGCCCTCAAGTAAATCCCAAACTCTGTGTTTGTAAGACTTGAGCAGGCTATTTTTGGTGATATTCTAGTTTCTCACTTGGTTAACTGCTAACTCACTATCCCCATGTACTCTCAAGGCTTGAATTCCTCTCTTTTGGGCAAGTAAGAGACCTTGAATCAAAGATTCATACTCAGCCACATTATTGGTGCAACTGAATTGGAGCCTAAAGGAGAAGTAGTATCTTATTTGTGTAGGAGAGATCAACATAACACCATCTCCTGACCCATTTCTATTCCTTGATCCATCAAAGTACATACTCCATGTTCCATTCATATCATCATTAGTCCCAACAAGATTAGGAACTTGAGCATCTTTCTCTATAATGCAATATGTACTAATGCCTATCTCAAGAGTCTCTAACATAGGTTCAAACTGATATGCATTTTCCCACTCATCCAAGAAGAAATCAGGAATCTCTGCTATGGAAGTGGTAGGCTCATTTACTATGTCATTTTCATCCATCTCTAGAATAGGAAAATTCATGTTGATGGGATTAGGGGTGTAAGATTCAGTGTGATGGAGGGCTTGAGGTTCTGCTCTAATTGAGGTATTGGCTCCATATTTGGTCTTAAATGACATATATGACCAATCAGTAGATATGAATCCACCAATTTGAGTAGTGAAGTCTCTTGAAAGATAGATAGCAAAATAAGGCATGACTTCAGCTATAGATATGTCTTGAATCACAGTGCAACCATGGCATGCATGTAGGGCCATCTCCACATTCTTAAGGATACCCACAGTTTTGATAGTAGTACCATCTACTTGTAACACATCCCTAACAATGGGCTCATATTTCATTCCTAAAGCATCAGCAACACACCTAGGGATTACTAAGCTACTAGCCCCTAAATCTATCATGCAATTGTGAACTAATTTTCCCCCTATAATCAGAGAAACATAGAATGGAGGAGGTATAACCTTTTTATTTGTCTCCACATCCCCTGCTGGTTGTACTAGACTTGTGGCACTCTCCATGGTAGATGGCTAATTCTTTGGTTCAATCTTCTCCAACTCCTGCTGCAGCATCCTATTCTACATTGGTATAGTAGCAATAGCATCCCACTTAGAAATGTTCACATTTTTCTTCTTCATTTTATCTACCACACTGAATGGTGTATTAGGAACTTTGGTAGAAACTTTGGGAGCTGCACTTATAAGAGGTTGAGATGGGGCAACATAAGGATCACTTGCATCTTTCTTTCTAGGATCTTGCTTTTGCTTCTATGAAGTACTTGTTTGTTCATTTGCTACTTGTATATGAGGTGTAGCACTTGAAGTTAAGGCCTGCTTTGGAGAAGGAGGGGTAGCATGTTCCATAGCTGTCTTCTTACTTCTAGTGTTATGAGCAACAGAATCTTGGTTTACATTACAATGCTCATCATCATGCTTGGGAATCCTGGTATAAGAATAGTTGTAGGAAGGATAGAAGTCTTGATCTTGGGCCAAATTATTTTGAGGGACTATAGCTCTATTCTGATTTGAGCTTGAAGCATAAGCATGACTATTTTACCTACCCTGATCAAAAGAGCTATTCCACTGGTTAGGAGGTCTACCACCATTTGGAGCTTGATATTGCAGTTGGGGAGGCTTGCCACCTTGAGCTTGCTGCCTTTCCAAGGCCACCACTTTGTTACTCATTTTTTGTATTATAGAAAAACTATCCTGTAATCTCTTCCCTTGGTCCTTCAACTCCCTCCCCTACTCTTGCAATTTTTTATCCAGGGTCTTCTCTCTTTTATCTGTATTCAGCACTATATCTTGGAGCATCTCTTTGAGTTCATCTATCCCATTTGAGGATGTGGAAGCTTGAGGGACTAGAGTAAGGGCTTGTGATGTAGAAGTTGTAGGAAGAGGGGCTATTGCTGGTTGGTGGTTGGGAACATTAGGAAAGAAAGGCATAGGGGGCCTTGGAGCCAACTTTCCTCCTTGTATCAAGATGTTCTCAGCTTTTATGGCTATCTCATAAGCATTAGGCAAGGTATCTCCTCGCAAAGTTTGGATTGTAGTGGCAATATCACTGTTAAAAGCTCTAAGCTAATGCAAGAAGTCATTATCGGGGGTAGGTTTCATTGTAATAGGTATTCTATCCCATGTCTTTTGAAACCTATAATTAAAATTAGTCATACATTCATAGGGGGCCCTTTTTATAGTAGTTAGCTGATCTAAAAGTGTTAGATGGTCACTTCTATCCTCAAAATGTTTGCATAACCCTGCTCCTAGTCCATCCCAATCGGTTATAAAACCATGAGCTAAGCCTCTATACCACTGTAATGCTTTCCCTTTTAAAGATGAGGCTAGAAGTCTGACAACAACATCATCCTTTGTGATACCATGAATATTACAGACATTTTCTACTTCTTGGATATGCTCTAAAGGGGAGATGGAAGTTTCACTAGTAAAATCAGGTATACTCTTGAGTGCAGATACTGGTATATCATGTCTTTGGGCTAACAATAGAGGACTTCCGCCATTAAAGGTGGCAAAAGCATGGAATCTTGGCTGTTCCATGTAAACAAGTGTTCTATTGATAAGTGTTGACGGCAATCTAGGCTAAGTTCGAATAGTAGGAGGAGTAGAGACAGATCTTACAAGTATATTAACTATTATTACACCCCTAACTGGTGATAATGAAGTTCTAGTCCTCCTTCTTCTAGGATTTGAATGAGAAAGCTCTTGATATTGTAATTTACCTCTAGAAGATGCCCTTGTTTCAGCTCTGGGCATGAATTTTTGCAACTTTGGCCTGGAACCAGATTTGTTGATGTTCAGAGTCACCAAGTACTTTAAAGAATTAGCCTCTTGAAGGCTTGAATACTGAAGCCAACACTACCTCTTCAGTATTAATCTCTGAAACTCTTTCTTCTTGACACCAATAGACTTTAAATCTTTAAAGGATGGGTCCCACCAGGCGTGCCAAAAACTGTCCCATCGAGCATGCCAAAAACTATTGTCACTTAGGTTTGCACCCTTGTCCAAGGCCTATGCACGAGGACAACCTAGTGAAACATGGAAACAACCTCCAAGCTGTGGGACTTGAACTGTGAGGTTGAGTCTCTGGAGAAGGTTGGCTTCCTCTTACTATCAAGACACACCTATCTACTCTTTGAGAGGAAAAGGGAGAAGAAGAGCATGAAAGAAAATCTACCTTGTCTAATCTAAGGAGGTGATGCACCAAAATAGAGTGTTCGGACTCATTTCTGCCCATATATGCACTACGAAACCAAGATAACATTCAAAAGACATACACACCCAGACTTATGTCCATCAACAACCACATACAGATCAAGAAACCAAATTGAATAATGTAAGGAAAAGGATTTCACTTATATATTATCCAATAGGTCGAAAATAGATACAGTATGCCAATCACAAATCTCAACAATACACCAATGAGAGGCAAGATGGATGAACATACACATTGATGGCTAAAGGAGATGATATAGAATGTTATATAGCTTAGAGACAAAGGGAATTTTACACTACAGAGCTGCAAGCAGTAACAGAGAAAATAAAAAAAAGAGTCCCCCTTACAAAAATTACAAAATCTGCCTTTATAGTTCAGGCATAACTGAGATCTTTTCCAGCTGAAGTGACCCTATAGCTACCTGCCATTAAGTCCTATGAAGGACAATCATGGGATTTTGAGGAAAATTTGATTTTTGTTGCAATAGGTGTCCTGAGAGGACTGAAAATGGCACCATCGATGTTATGACTGGGTAGATGGATCGACTGAGATGGTGGAGTGTTCTTCCTCATTCTACATTCATTTTGGGTAGGTCAAGATTGATCATGAAGATCAGATCGCTCAACAAAAATGATTACCTTCATCTCTTGGTTCATGAATCCGCAGGGTCAGCGAGGTCAAATGGTTCCACATGCTGACTGGGCCACACGGGCCAATCACATTCCTTCCTTCTGCCATTCTGGACATCCTTTCCATGTTTGACCACCCTTAATATTGACTAGGCACCATTTCACTATTGAAAAGGTCTTCAAAAATCTTGATAGCACCATAGTGCCTAGTGGTCTCATCCTAACTGTGCCACCTTTCCACCATCTAGTCATAGCATCAAAATTAACAGCCATGTTGACTGCATCGATTGCACTGACTAGCGACTGTTAACCGTCAACCCTGGTCTACCAGCAAGACACGTTTCAGCAAGACTCTATGTCGCTATGGTAAAGATCTTACAACTTCACCATAGCGAGATAGTGCCTTCCGTTGATCTGCCCTGATCTATCGATCATGAAGACTCATCATGATCTGTGCTTGCTTTACCCCAGGCCCATCAAATCTGGCACCACCTCAACAACTGCACCACACTCGCATAATACTTGGTGTACTTTGGTGAGACCTAGCCCTGCTGATCCACGTGGTAGACGGGCATTATGTCGCTATGGTAAAGATCACACATCTTTACCGTAGCAAGATGGCGCCATCCGTCGATACGACTTAATCTGACGATCGTGAAGACTGGTCATACTTTGCACTTTGCTGCTCTACTGTCAACATGCCTGGCATCACTCGAACGACTGTACCCTAGTGAGACTTGGCCCCACTGACACGTGGCAAAAGGGCGTCATGTCGCTATGGTAAAGATCGCGCAACTTCACCACGACGACATGGTGCCTTCCGTTGATTTTCCTTGATCTGATGGCAAGCAAGATAGATACTACTTCTCAGTGCATCAATCAATAGAAATTGGCCACATACTACTATTCTGACGGGCCCTCTCTGACATCTAAGACTCACTAAACATGTGTCCTCCAGGCGCCATGTCGCCAACATAAATCTCGTGCAGCTCATTCATAGCACGATGGCGCCTACCACTAATCAATCTCAATCTGACAATCAGAACCACCTCGTACTCTGCACATCCTTCCCTCTGAAAATTGCTGGGCTTGCGAAACACATACGCTCTGACTCATACACTTGGCAATTCCCTATTGGCCTGTGAACCACATTTTCGCCTCGATCACCACAAACATTTTCTTGTGACGCAACCTGCCCACCATGAAACCTTTTCCATCGGGTGCTATGTCGCTATGAAGATTTTTCAGCCAACACACGATAGCAACATAGTGCCCACAGTGCCGTGGAATTTTTTTACCTTTCGAAACATGTTGCCCAGCCCGTTGGACCCACCGGACATGTGTCATCAGGGCACCATGTCGTGAATGTAAATCTCGCATAGCTTTCGATGGCGAGATAGCACCCATCGTAGATCTTCATCGGATCTGACGATTACGAACTTGCGGGCCACAAAATATATCATAAGGCTTGGCATTAAAATAGTATTATCTTTGCGAATTAGTCATTGGACAAGCCGAACGTTTGAAATTTTGAATCTTTGGTAGGTGAACAAATGATAACATTCATTTTATTATGGTTGTTTTTTACTTTGGTTGAATGGTTACGTTTGTTTAAATAAGATAAATGTTTTAATTATTAGATAACTGATTCACTCTCCCCTCTCAGTTATCTTGGTGGACTATTGTTTCTAACAGTTTTATTTTTGTTCATAATAATTGGCATTAGAGTTTGGCCCTCTTTTGAAGCTTGATCTCTGGAGGAGATCTCTGATGGAAGCTTATAAGAGGGATATTATGAAGTTTAATAGAACCAACTATGTGTTATGGGAAGGAAGGTTGTTTACCCATTTTATATGCATGGTAATTGATTTTTGGGAAGTTATAAATATAGATTACAAACATCTTGATCTGGATATTTTCATTGGTAATGATAAAGAATAATTTGAAAATAACATGAGATTAAAGGAAGCATTATTTAATATCTCATCAGATATTGAGTGCACTAATGTAATGTAATTTGAGACTTTGTATGAGATATGGGTGAAATTGAAATTATTGCATAAAGGAGACACCTATGTGAAGCAAGAAATGCTACAAAGTTTGAAAGAGAATATTTAATCTTTGAGGATGGGAAAAGATGAGAACAATAGTAGCCTTGTGTAGAAAGTAAAAGAGCTTGTTTGTGGAATTAGATGTGATAATGGAACCATGGAAAAAGTTGAATTTTCATTGAAGATATAGGATCCTTGCCACCTAATTATGAAAATAAAATTTTTGTACTTAAAGAAATCATAACTACATATAAGGTAAACAATGATTCATTGGTTAGCAAGTTATCTTCTTTAGAAATGATTATATTTGGTGATAGTTTTCCTAAAGATTAAATTTTGTTTAAATATTCCACTTGAAGGATAATAAATAATATGAATATGGTGAGAGTTCTTCAAGTTCTCCTAAGTATAGGTCTACATATGTAAAGGATTGAGGCAGAGGAGAGGAATTTGGAAGAGCTGGAAACCTTGATTGCTAAAAGAGTATCTAAAAGTGTTGGTAAGTATGAAGGGAAATTTAATTTGAAAGACTTTTTATGTAATGAGAATCACCATTTTACTTCTAGATGTCCAAAGATAGTGCCAAAGAATAAGATCAAAAAGTTTTAGTCTAAATATCATAAGAAATCTTACTATGCTAGTGAAGGTGTGACTCATGATGAATTTGAGAAGAGTGTAGATATTATGTTCATTATTAATAAATATGGGAGGCCTAATTTTATGAAAAAGGGAAAAACCGTAATATTATACATGTTGAAAAGAGGTATGAATTAGTGATAGATAGAGGATGTTCACATCACATGACAAGATATAAGAATAAGTGTGTGAAGCTAGAAAGTTATGATGGTTTTATTATTATATTTGGTGATAACCCACATTGTTTAATCAAATGAAGAGGTTCTATTACACTCTATGGTAAGAATCCAAATGATGATGTTCTATATATTGAAGGATAGAAGCACAATCTCTTGAGTAATGGACAACTATTTGATAAAGGTTAAAAATTACAAGTCAAAGATGGAATGTACATAATGCTAACAAATATGAAATTGAGATTGCATTAGGAACCAAAAATAGAGGTAATGGTTTATAGTTAAATGGTGTAAATAATAAATTTTTTATTTTAAGCTTTGATGATAGTTGGTTATGACACAAAAAACTTTGTCTTTTAAATTTTGATAATATTGTGAGGATAATTACTATGAATTGTATGAGAGACTTTCCTGTATTACTAAAGTAAACTAATACAATAGGTAACGAATGACAATTGGGAAAGATAACAAGATTCTACTTTTAAAAGAAAGATACATTCTTCAAATGAATTATTATATTTGATGCATATATATTTATGTGGTTGTACAAGAATAAAGAGATACTATCGAGAGAAGTATTTTATTATTTTCATTTATGATTATTCTAGAATGATATGGGATACAATTTTGAAAGAGAAATTATAATAATTTGACAAGTTCAAAATTTTAGAGATATGATTGAGACTAAAACATGATCAATGTTTTAATGTCCAAGATCAAATAGAGGTGGATAATTTAAATCAGGAGAGTGTACTACTTATTGTAAAGAACATAGAACAAAGAGAAAGATGCCACCTCCATGAACCCCTCAGCAAAATGGAACTATAGAGAAAAATAATAAAACTATTTTTTATACAACATGAACTAAAATGGTGGATGGAAAAGTACCTCAATTATAGTGGACAAAGGTATTTAGTATTGTAATTTATACATTGAATAGAGTTTAGGTAAATCATGGAGCTAGTTATTCCTCTCATGAGCTATGATATGAACACATGTTTATTGTGAAGTATTATAGAATATTTGGAAGTAAATTCTACATTAGAAAAGATGAAGAGATCTTTTTTTGGATATTAAACCAAGAAAAATGTTACAACAATAGGTTTCTCCAAGGAAATTTATTGAAATTGATAATGTTAAAATGGATGAAAGATATGAGATACACAAAATATCCTACAATTATGAATAAGTGATTATCAAGAGAACCAAATTGTAGTTGTACAAAATCTAAACTAAATTTTTAAAGATTAGGAGAACATGTTTAGGAATATGCTAACGAGATTAAGGTTGATACATGAGTTTTCTACAAAGGAAATTTAGAAGATCCCAATTTATGTAAAGTTGAATCATTCAAAAAAATAGATTATTGATGATACAAATTTGATGGACTTATGACTAGAGGAAGGATTTGAAGGAATTATTTTTGTTTAATTTCTTAGGTTGAACCTAGTAATGTTTGTGAAGAACACAAAGAGGAAGTTTCATACTAGATATGGAGGAGTTAGATAAAATTGAGAATAAAAAGACATGGATTTTGTTTCCCAAACCTAAAGATAAGAATGAAATTGGGGCTAAATGAAATTTTCAAAATAAATTGAATGAAGATGGTATGGCAATAAGAAAAAAAGTCATATTGGCCTTTAAAGGATGTTCATGGATGCAAGGTATGCATTTTGAGGATAATTTTTTGCATAGTTCTAGAATTGAACCAATTAGATTGTTCCTTGCACATACTACTTAGAAATATTTCAAGGTATATCACATGGATGTCAAGTCAACATTCTTGAGTAGTGATCTAGAAGAGGAAGTATATGTTGAGTAACACTATGGTTTTCCTTTATATGACTAGATTGATATAGTTTTTTAGTTGAAGAAATATTTGTATAGATTAAAATAATCCCCATGAGGCTAGTATGCAAGGTTAGATAAATATTTAATGAAACTAGGTTTTAGTAAAAGAATTATAGATAGTAATTTGTGCTTCAAGATTGATAGTAATAATATCTTGACTATTGAAGTATTTATGGATTATATAATTGTTGGCATAAATGATGCATTGATGGTAGGAGATTATTGGAGCTATCATGCCATAGATTTGGTTGCATGATGATCAATTATTATGTTGTCATTGATGTCAAGTATTGAGCTCATGTTCTCAGTAGGTTTCCACATATGAATGTGATGAATGAGGTATTGGAGTTAGTGTTAGTCATTTTTATACTCACGAGAGACTTAGGGGAGTCTCATCTAGTCAAATGTATGACCACTACTCTTAATATGTAATATTGAGTAAATTACGATTGGTTGAAGGTAAAAAGTAAAACTGATAGAATAGTTAGTGATAAACAATAGACAATTTGATTATTTCATTAAATATATGAAGAGTTAAATTGACCAATCATGGGAGTAAGAAAAAAATGGATTATAGATGATGTGGTCATGAGTGCAACTCATTTGGATGATCTATGAGTAGGTATTGTAAAGATTAAAACAATTTTAGGATAAATTGTTTGTGTTCTTGAGTTGTCAACACTAGATTAAAGCTCAATGATGGCATGGATGAGTTAGCAAATTTGGTCGATGTGAACATTATGTGGTAACTTGTGTAAATAATTGGGCATGATAACCTGGCATTCCAAGGATCAATGTAAGTGTGTCATGAAGATTCTAGAAGGAGTTATTTGGCCAAAATATGTTTGATTTCTCTTCATGAATTCAAATATAAGATTAATTATAGGATGCAACAATATTAGAAATTTACTGTGTCTATTGAAATGTGTGTTTTTAAGTGTGGTGTGCGATCAATGCAATTGAAGATCAAAGGAGAATATGTTATGAAAATTTTAAGGCAATGGAGCACTTAGGGTTTTAAATTTTTTTATATAATTAATGAAGGCAAAGAATTATTGTGTTAATAGTGGTGTGGTTTAAGTTTGAAGGTGTGATTGGACCATAGGTCGGTGAAGTAAAGATTTTGTGTGTGCTATAGTAGAACTGATCAAGCAAAGGATGTCCTAATTAGAAGAACATTCTACCTATTATTCCCTAATAGTTGAAGTGCTATAAAATCCCTTAACCAAGTGGATCTTAACAAGTCCTTTATTGTAAATTTCCTTCAAAACTTGGTGGCATTTTAATTAGTGTTCTAAGTCTTCTAATAAGGCTACTCTTTATAGGGTAAATCTCTTAACATGTCTAGAGGTAAATCCCTTAATTAGATTGTAATTAACAATGTCTTTGTAAACTCCTAATAGGGTTAAAATCCTAATAGGGCACACTTCAAAAGAGAGAACAATTTGTGGGTACTAATTCCCTTTTTTTTTTTCACATAAGTTTGATTTTCAAAAGATCAAAATATTTATGTTAAGTGTTGCATTAATTTGCAGACATGTTTACATGTTAAAATTTTTATTTTCTATTACTAAAATTATGTTCTGTTGATTGTTTCCAATAAGAAATGACACATTCCAGTAAGAAACCATATACTAAAACACTATGATTTTATTGCGTAGGGAAATCCTTGATCAAAAGGAAAACATCAATGGGGATGACACCCACATGATAATGTACTAATATATAAGTTCCTTCTTAGATGATGTGACCCTATTAGGATTCAATTTCAATTCATTTAGTACAACAGTCCCTATTAAAGGATAAATCCATATTAGGAGACTGTGAACCCTTGTTAGAAGGTTCTAACCTTGTTAAAGGATGATAGAAAACCAATCGAACCATTGCCTAAATTCTCTAGTAAGTGTGAAGAATAAACCTTCAAGATAACATATCTAAAATAATGAACTGATTATTTGCAACTTACTTTCTACGACACTTCCTTTGAAGCTCACCACAATCATCTAACACAATCACTTCTCTTCTTTGATCGTACAACTATATCCCAATCAAGGAAAACATCTTTTCTTTATACCCTTAGAAATAATTAATAGGCTATCTTGTTAAGGATTCTCCAATAGCTTGTTAAGGCATGTAAAGTTATCTATATAGTTGGTTATTCTTTTTCATTTTATTCATCCTAGCTCAATAGAATGCTAGTGCTTGAGGTAATGTTGGACTATTTTCTCCGTGTGGTGTTCTCATCTTGAGGGTTGAAAACCCCCCTCCTTACACATATGTGCACATATGTACATATATACATGTGTTTATGTGCATGTAGGTTAAAATGAAAGAGGTTAATATATGTAGTAATCTTATATCCCTAGTTTAGTTGTTTACTAAATGATACATTTGTTGTTATTTTACTACTAGATATTGTTCTCTATGAATAAAGCATATAGTTTATAGTATGAATGCAAACAAATTTTATAGTTTTGTGAATCCATGTGAAGGATGGAATAGAAAGTATTAGCCAATCAAGATTATAGATAAATATTTTTAGTTAATCAAATTGCTCACAATTTATTTTTCATATAAATTTAGTTATAACATTTACATCTTAACTTGATAAAAGATAACTATTTATTTTGGGAAAATCCTTTAACATTTGATTTGCAAAACGTACACTTACTAATAATTTTTATTGATGTTAAATGGGTTTTTAATCCTGATATAAACTTAGAGATCACATGTAGCAGAAAATGTTTGTAATGGTTTTATCATTGGGACCATTAATAGGGAAGTTCTACCCCTAAGACACTACCACATTTCTTCATTGCCATGATCTCAATGATCCAATAAAGGCCCACAACTTATGACCGCAATAACTCAACAAAGACACACATCATGTAAGTATGTTTTTACAACAAAAATGTGAACTTAATGATTGCTACATCAATATTACTACTTGATCATTATGTTTCCCATATGCACTTATAAATAATAGCTAATTAGACAATCTAAACAATGTATTTCCCTAGAAGTAAAAGCTAACAAGATCTCTTTGTATTATTTTCTATTATTCTTAATACAATGCATGCTTATTTGTACACATTTCTTAGCAGAATTTAAACAAGTTTTAGAAAAACAACATATTATGGTATAAATTCTGCCATATAAACACATTTGTTAAAATCAAGATGTTCAACATTCCAATTACGAACTATACATTCAAAGTACAAAACCACACATCTTACCAACATGTTAACTGAACAAAGACACATGACTTGCAAACCTAATGAATTAATGACTGGTTAAACCTTAATGACTCTACAATAATAGTATTGTGACTTGATCATTAAACTATACCCTTGTTGATGGACACGTACTAATATAAATAAAAGCACACATCTTATGAAGATGTTAACCAAAATAGACTTACAAACCTAATGATCTAACTAATGTCTGAAACTTAGTGACCACAACAATTCTATGAGTTGATTATTACACCATACCCTTGTTGTTGATGTACATTAATCATCTAAGCAACAAAATATTTGCCTATAAACAAGGACTAATAACAAGATCTCGACCTATTCCTTTCAATCTTCAATTAGCCATTACAAAAACATGCTCAATTTCTACGTGTTCTTCGGCATAGTCTGTACGAGTTTTAAGGAAGTAACAGACACAAGAAGTGTTTGATTAGGAAATAAATTCTACGCTTAAATATCATTATTTCCAGAGTAGACTATAGTCCAAATGAATAATTTGATGCATTTGAAGTCGATTTAATTTGGACTAATCTATCCTCCGTGATATCTGATTAGATCATGGAAGGAACCTTATTCATTCCAACTGGATGTGTTAGTGGAAGACACCCACCAACTGTTTTAAGAGCCAATTTCAATATGTCTGCAGTACGACTTGGAAAAAAAATAATACAAACGACTGTTCAAAGTTGGACCATGACTGAACTGTATTTACCCGAACGTAGTAATTTGAATATGACCCTTTTTAGAGCTGGACAAATTCGACTTTTCACAGACAACAAACCCCACGCCCTCTTCACATTTTAAACGTCTTTGAAAGATAAAATGCCACAACATTCAGGACTTTTGATTCGTATATTCCAAATAGTTCCACCAAGTATTCAACTTTGAAACGGCTAAACAGCAGACAAGAGTGAATAAACATGAGCAATGTATTTTCATTTTTATAACCGTGCATTTCGCTATAATTTATACTCTTATCCTAATTTCAATATTACCATTTGCAATGGCATAAAGCAGTAGCTCTTTGCGCCGGATAAAACTCTAAAAGAAACAAGCTTCTATAAACGTTTTGCACTTTTAATTCTAAGTCTCTGGCCTTTCCCTATAAGGGATAGTCAAAAACTATAATAGTTGTATCCAAGTGCTAAATAAATGATCAACAATTAAATGTTATATGTCTTTTGTGATTATTTAAGACCGTATTTGCCTACAGCTCAATTGTCTGTACATAGAATTATAATACATTCTCACGTTCACATTTATTTGTTTGGTCAGTAAGGGACCGCCACCTGGTACTTGTGTCCCCTTAGGGCAAGTTCAGGGAAGATGACATTGTGCCCACACGCTTTTGACTTACTGTAATGAATTCAAGTATATAAGGGGGATTGTGTGACAAATTTTGTATCTCTTGGATTTGAGCTTTCTTGCAGACAAAGGCAAACCAAAGTATTAAAAAAAGAGCTTTGTGTGTTTGAGAAAGATATATTTCACTAGAGTTTCTGGTTGTGTGTTTCAATTGTTTTTGGGTTAAAATGAGGACCATCTTATGCGAAGAAAACATGAACTGCCTTAGTGCAAGTTTCGATAATATTGAGAGTGAAACAAGTCTGTCTAAAATGGCAACTGGTAGTCTACATGGGGAGGATTCACCTTACTTTGCTGGGTGGGAGAAGTATAGAAATGATCCATATGATGAAAAGCTCAATCCCCATGGGATTATCCAGATGGGCTTAGCAGAGAATACGGTAGGGCAAAATAGCCCAACAACATGTTTTGTTTATTTTGTAGGAACTCAAAAGTATTTATTCTCCTTTTAAGGACATTGAATTTTATAGTTCATAGTATTGAGATGTCAGAGTATTTTTAGAACTATACCATACTCCATGATTAATATTTCATATTTCTGATAATAGGATCATCAAGAAAAATATTCTTACCTACAAGGTAGGATAAGCTGCACACTCACATTGGATTTTTTGTGCACACATGGAGAATATTTCCATATTAAGTTAGAAAGTGTTAGCTTTGACAGCCTATGGCATTTGTCTGGACTTTTTTTGGATAGTTTTGGATGTGCTTGTTTGTATCTTATGAGGAAGACGGAGAATGATGCTAAAAATGAAGAAAATAGACGACGTACTTTCAAATATTTTGGTTTAGATTTCTGAATTCCACTATTTTTTTTTCTTTGCAGCTATCATTCGATGTGATGAAAAAGTGGTTGATAAAGAACCCAGAGGCAACAATTACTTCTGAACAGTGTTCGGATTCATTCATGGACTTGGCACTCAATCAAGATTACCATGGATTATCAGAATACAGAAAGGTGATTATAAGCTTCAAAGGCTGGATGGGCTTTATTGTTCTATGTTTGAAGTTTTAATGGGTTGACTTAGAATGTGATTGTCGGTATATTGAAAAAGTTTTAAGATTCAAAATAAAATAAAAAATTAAAGAATAAATCTAAAAGAAAGCCATCTTCATGAAAATCTGCCAAACAATTATTTTGTGGGACACGAAAGATAAGAATAATCCTTCCTATTGTATAACCCAAACTTTAGGGCATTGTTTTTTAATGGTTTTTTGTGAATTGTCACTACAGGCTATGGCATATTTCATGGAAGCATTGAGAGGACACAAAGTGAAATTTGATCCTGACAGAATAGTAAATGCTGCTGGATCAACTGCAGCTAATGAGGTGCTAATGTTTTGCCTTGCTGATCCAGGAAATGTCTTCTTAGTACCATCTCCTTATTACCCTGCGTAAGTTGGCTTCACTGAAATGATGGTTTTTAACCTTATGTTGGCTTTTAGTGTTACAATAATGATGAATAGTTGCATATTGTTGTTATCTAATGTTATTCCTTTTACTGTAGTTTTGATAGAGATCTGAGGTGGCGCACAGGAGTAGAGATTGAGCCAATCCATTGTCACAGCTCAAACAACTTTCAAATCACCAAATCTGAAGTGGAATCAGCATACAAGAGAGCCAAAGATCTCAACAAGAAGGTCAAAGGAATTCTCATAACAAATCCATGCAACCCACTGGGGACAATATCAAGTGTTGAGACATTGAAGATGCTGTTTGCTTTTGCAAACAAGAAGAAAATACATCTTGTCTGTGATGAGATTTATGCTGGCTCTGTCTTCAATTCTCCAGAGTTTCACAGCATTGCAGAGATTGTTGCAGAGGAAAATTATACCCCAGATAATGTGCACATTGTGTACAGTTTATCAAAGGATGTGGGTCTTCCAGGCTTCAGAGTTGGGACAATTTATTCCTATAATGATAGTGTGGTTACAACAGCTAGAAGAATGTCAAGTTTCACCATGATTTCTACTCAGACTCAGCACTTATTGTCCTCTATGCTTTCTAATCCAGATTTTGTTGATTATTACATAACTGAGAATAAGAAGAGGCTGCAAGAAAGGCACAGTTTAATTGTGGCAGGGTTTAAGAGAGCTGGCATTAAAATCTTAGAAGGGAATGCAGGGCTTTTCTGTTGGGTAAACATGAGTCATCTGCTTCCATCAAATGACATAGAGGGGGAGATAGAATTATGGAAGGGTATTTTGTATGAGGCCAAACTGAATATTTCTCCTGGATCCTCATTCAAATGCATGGAACCTGGCTGGTTTAGAGTCTGCTTTGCTGAAATGAATACTTCCACCATGGAAGTTGCTTTGGAGAGACTTCAAAAATTTGCCGAGACAGGTACAAGTTAGGGAAGTCAATTCCTATGCTGACTTCCACTTGCCTGATGCAGCAGGCTAAATAAATGCATTGACAATTGGCAACACCTACCCAACTCCACTACATTGTTATTGCGACTTGAACAACAAGGAACACCACCGTAATGATCTCAACCTAAGATACGTGTCATGCAAGAATAACTTGGGCAAATGCAACGTGGTTTCACTGCCATTTATTCTTCTCCATTTCACGTAATTCCGATAGATGACTAAAATTCACGGTCAAAGCGTTCGTGTCAAATACACGTTATAGTGCCTTCCACGTTAGTGTTGTTTGGCTTCTGAAGGGAACATGTAAGGTGATGTCTTTGTAAACATTTGACCTAATTTATTTATATATAGATAGAGATATCAACAGTATGTTAGGGTGCCCATTAGATTGTTTCAATCAATAATGTAAAGTTTTCTTTCTAAATTTATATTTCAAAATATATCAAAATTTATATTTCAAAATATATCAAAATAATTATAATACAGAAAATTCAAGATTTTGTGTAAGTTGTCATTTAGTCTTTATTCTAATCTTAATTAAAAAAACATAAATTCTATGTAACTTTTTGTTCTCCACCATTTTCCCTTCTCAATAGTAGATTGAAATTTGGATCATAGACAGTGTGGATGCAACTGAGATATCCTCTAATAGTTTACTTTTAAATGTTGATGTTAAAATCTTTTAAACCACTCTATGTGTGTGTGTTAGTTATTTTCATATGGATAATGCATAAATTATGATGTTATTTATGTATATGGTTTTTCTTACCTCATAAATGCATGTCTATGGTTGGTGTGTATGTTTTATCTTCTGATTGATGTGTTTGATGTGGTTGAGGGATGACGTCATAATCACTTGCTCAACAAAATCTATATGATGTATCAATCTCTATATTTTCTATTCATATTTATATACAATAAACATATATGCTTGTCTTTTATGTAAGTATATAAGTACTAGGCAGCAACTTCATTGAATTGTCAAGATGAGCATTTCCTATCGTAGTATTGAATGGTAAGAGGGGATACAATTTACCAACTCAATCCTGACCTCAGCCATCATTGCCCTAAAATATGGACAAGTATCTGAATGACTACCAATCCAAATTTGTTGAGGTGATGTAAATTGGTGAACCTAACCTTGAGCATGATAATCCTTTGAGTTGTTTTTATGTGGTTCAGTCATGTGAGTTTTGTCGTATATTTACTTAGTGAAATGAATTTAACAAGATTAACTATGACTTAGGAATAATGAAATCTTACAATTTTTTGAGTATTAAATATTAGAGCACTTAAGTATGATAAATTAATCAAATACCTTTATTTAATTAAAAAAACTTAGTTAAAAGTCTAATTGTGGAAATAAAAGAGACAATTAACTATTAAATTAAAAACTCAAATTAAAATTGCACAAATAATATGCAATAATTTTAAAATTCATGTTGCATATCATATTGTACTAAATTTATTGAATATATATAAATTATAACTTTGCATATTACAATGTATTAGGAATATTAACTGTTAATTAAATATTTATATGCTATTAAAGTTGCACATTTGTTTTAGTCAGATTGGATTATGATTTAGGATAAAATTTTAAAGATTTTAGTTAACTAATAATTAGTTTACTTGTATATTTTAAATTAATGGAAATTAAATAATGCAACTAAAATAATATACTATAAAATTATAACTTAATTTTTTAAATATAAAGGTTTTGATTAATCTTTAAAGCAGGTTTTGAAGGGACCTGAAACCCCATACACATAGATTTTTAAAAGGATCTAGAACCCTAACAAAGGAAAAAGTTGTCACCAAATAAAAAGACAAAGGTCTAGTAGCTCAACATAGTCAAACAAATAGTAGCCCCAAAAGATAAGGCCAAGAAAAAATAGCTTCCAAAGTACATGGGGTCCATATTTCGAACACCCTTCCCCCCCAAGTTCTAGGCTCTTTACAGTTATTTCTATCCTTTTGATTTGAGAGGTGTTGATAATTTTCAAGGGCATGTTCATGTAGACAGTTATTTTTGTTCAGTCACCGGTGGGAGTCTAGTTCTCCTCTTGTCACATACTTGGTACAAGACTCTCAAAGTTTCTTTTGATGCCTTGGGTGGTCATGTTCATTATGATTTATGGTTTGGGGAGCCCCAAAATCCCAATGATCAATCTCATGTAGAGATTTTTTCTTTGTTGTGAGGCCAACAATGGGTGTTGGCCTAAATAGTTTTGAAGAATTTTTAATGATGGGTTCATTTATCTTCTTATTAACTCCTAATGTATTTGGAACAACTCCTAATAGGCTTGGATTCTCCTGAAAGAGATATAAAGTCTTGTAACAAGGACTGACATGCACTGATTATATGAATTTGACTCCTAGAGCAAGGTCACACCCTTTTACAAGGAACCTTCTATATTAGTACATTATCTTGTGGGCATCAATTCCACTAGAGGTTTCCCTTTGATCAAGGGTTTCCCTATTTAACATATCTTCTATCACTTTGCATGGTTATTATCTTGTAGTTATTACATAGATATTGATTAGATATTTTAGTTTTAAAAAAATTGATAAAATTTTCCTAACCAAACTCTTACAACATTAGACTTTCATAATATGATCAAAGTTTACATAAATGTTCAATATTTTCTACCATAACAAACTATCGTTAACTTTAGAAACAAAGAAAATTATCTTAGTAGGATTCAACTAAAAAATATTATCTCTACTTTTTGTACTAGTACCAATTAAATTTCCATGCTAATCCTTTATTTTCTCCTTCCTTCTCAGTGAATTGTAGATGATAGACCTTATCAAAAAGTTGTCCAACACTAAAAATTAAAATACATCCTTAGTGTTATTGTCATCAACTATATAATAGATCACTTTCACTTAGTAGGATATCGAGAATTATCTCCAACTCTAACTACACAACCATCAAAATTTGTAAATGTGTAAAAGAAAAAAACTCGTGTCACCTCTTATAAAGGAAAAGTGATATCAAAATTTAAACTCTTCAACTTTAACAACATAAAAATGGCATTTGTGTTTAGAATTTGAAGATGATGTAAGCTAATGAAATGTGTAAAATTGGATGAAGTTTATGTCTATAATTTCATTTTTTTTAAATGAGTGAAAATTTTATTTATTTTTGAATTTTTAAAGTCTCTGTTTTATTTTTTTTTAAATAACAAAAATATAGAGTTTTTTCCCCATCAAAAATATATATACAAATGTTCATATTTTTGCTTGATGTTGGAATATGTTAGAGTTGACATGTATACCTAGTGCACTAAAAAAGGAAAATTGAAATTCGGCTAATATTTTTCAAGTTATAATTGGTCAAAGTCAAAGTTATTAGAAATTGACATCTTTTTCTCCCGTCAACTTTTTCCATCAAATCTACATATTTTTTAGAACAAATTACATATTCTTGAAGAAGAATGTCTCCTCTAGTGCAACATTAAAAAATAATAATTTTTGAGCTGATTTACTATTTTTTTCCTGTTTTTGAGTAGACATCTTCCTAAATCTTAAAATACCTACTTGTAATATTTTAAAATTATAACATATTATCCATAATCAAAATTAAAAAATAAATTGTAGGACCATAATCTGGACTCTGAGACCTACAAAAGTATATTTTTAGGTTTTTTTAAACTTCAATTTAGTATTTCAAATTGGCCTTCAAAGCGAGATGTTTATAGAATTTCTTATTTTTTCTTATGTGGCTACCACCTAGGATGCCACATAGGTAGTTACAGCTGAAAGAGTTTCAGCCATAACCCTTTCGACCGAACTAGGTTCACTTGAAACCCTTGTCGGCCTATCAAACTACAAGCGGTTAATGTCATTGTTCTATATAATTTTTTTTTTTTTCATTTTTTTAATAAATATACAAAAAAATAAAAAATAGAAGAGCATTTAAGGAAGACAACAAATTTTGAAGCCATTTTCATCATGTATTTCATGGATTTAATCAAAATTGCATTTTCCCATCTACTTATTTTTATTTTATGTATTCTATATTGAAGCATTAGCTGGTATTTAGTGAAATCTAAATTATTATTTTTGTTTCTATAGATTAAAGTATTCAATGGGCAACAAAAGGAAAAGATAAAGGAAATATGATAGAATAAGAGATGACAAAATGGAAGGTCATACAAATGTAACCA
>CM053791.1:473178995-473231495 GCA_028749045.1 Cupressus sempervirens | reverse complement strand
CCCTCCATATATGTCAGATGATGTAATTCATGATATTAACCCTTTTGGTTTGATTTTGTATGTGTTTTGCTATAGTGGATTTTTTGTATTTTATTTTATGAGTCTTTGGTGTATTTTCTATTAATTAAGCCTAATTAAAAGATTTAATTAATCATTTAATTTAATGGAAAACTAATATGGTATTTTAATATTTATTTTATTTAATTAATTAGGAAATTAATTAAATAAAATAATTAAATTTGAAGATAAAAGTTATAATTTTAAAAGTTAGAATGTGATAATATTTATTTAAGTTAATAAATATTTTAGGAATTAAGTTTCAAAAATGAATTTAAAAGTGGAAAAGATATTAAAATTATTAAAATATTATAGGTTGCATGATGTGTGCATGTGATTAAAATATAAATATATTAAGATAAAATAAGTGGAATTATTAAAGTTAGTACATGAGATTTAAAAATAATAAATAAATTACATTGAAAATATTAAAGTAAATATTATATTAATTAATGTGCATTATTTTAATATTTTCTCAAATAGGAGTTTGCAAATTCTCGAGAGTTGTCATGTAGACAACATAGGAGTTTGCACTCTAAATATGCATGTGTTGTCAACAACACAGGGGTTAGCGTACAATTAAGCACATGGCGTCTACAACTTTATGACTCATCTCGAAGGTTGGAAAAAGCTCATGCTTAGTTGTCAACACTTTCTGGTTGCTTCTAGAGACATTCTAGGTGCTTCATGAGAGTTCTTTATAAGGAGGCACTCTTAGAAGCTTAGAGAGAGCGTTTGGAGCGTGGTTGGAGGACCAGGAACGTGGGAGAAGGAAGGAGCTTGCTCTGCAAACTCTAAGGAGAAGGGAATTAGCATCAGTGTCCAGGTGCACTCGTGATTTTCGCATATTCCCTTTTTGCACACTTTCTCTTCTTGTCTTCATCATGTCTACTAGATGACTGCTTGGATAATTCTTGTGATGAATGTTTAATTCAAATTTGCATGTTGATTCTCTCCTTGTGTGAAGAAATCAATAGAGAACTCAATTAGAAAACCCTAGCTTCCATTCATGAAAAGAAATTAGTTCTAAATCGAGTTGGGGTTTGAATTTAAATTGTGAAATTAGATTGACAAGGATTTAAATTTGAAAATAAAAAGAAGGTTGAAAAGGAAATTCTTAAGAATTAGAAAACCCTTGTTATTTAAAAAATTATATATGTGTTCTCTTTTTAAATATATAAAATCTGCACGCGGGCGCGCGCGCGCACACACACACACACATATGTTTATTATAAATTTCAATAATATGTGATAGCGAATTGCGTGTATCTATATATATATATATATATATATATATATATATATATATATATATATATATATATATATATATATATATATATATAGATACATATACATATACATACATATACATATACATATACATATACATATATGTGTGTGTGTGTGTGTGTTTATATAAAAATGCAGTAGACATATATATATATATATATATATATAAATGAGTCACAATGGAAAAACATTTATAAAATTTGAATTGGTTAAGAAGAAACGTTTTATGAATACATTTTTTTTTTTAAATGATAAAATAAAATTATACATAATGTGGGGCAGGGTACACCCACCCGTACCCATTTAACAAATGCGCTAGCGGTCAAATACCTGCAGTTGCAGACCTGTGACCGTAGGCCAAGACTGTCTAGCCGGGCCTTTTAAGTTGCATGCCATATATTGTCATGCATTGTATTTAAAACAATGCCGAATGTTGGCATATACATGTATTATGAGAGCCATGAGTATGGCAGGACCCCTGCCTGTGCAATAGACATTCGCAGGGTACTGTGTACCCACAACAGCGGTTGAGGTATGTGCACATTATGTTTTGTTAAAAAGGTTTATGTTATGTAATTCGATTTTGAGGTTGTTAAATATTGTTTGTTATATATATATATATATATATATATATATATATATATATATATATATAATAAAATTTTATTATAGTAATTAATCAGGTTTCAAATAAGCTATATAGTTAGAATTTATTTAATTAGAATGAGTTTAAATATTTAAGTTACCAATTATTCTAGGGTTCTCGAAATTGTAAATTGACTTTTTGAAAAAGATAAATGATTTAAAAGTAATAATAATAATTTGTCAATTATTATTAAAAGAGGAGAGATATTAATATAGTTTTATATAGTTAGAATTTAATAATTAATTTAATTAAATTTAGTTTAATTAAGGTTAATTATTAGAATATATTATAAATCGAAGTTTTTTTGAATCATGCAATTATTGTTATCAATAATGTTAGTATTCATTGAAAAGAATGACGAATGTGATCATTATAGATTTATTAATAAGATTTCCAATATAACTTGTTATTAAATAATAACAAGTCATTATTGAACTATTAATATTGGAGAATTGGATTATGGTTGACTTTTAACTTACAAATTATGGTTGGTTATTAATCAACTGATATTCTTTGGGTTGTTGGTATGGTTATGTAATTATTAATTTAATTAATTAATTAGAGTTGATGAGATTTAATTAATAATTAAGTTATGTAATAAAGTTTAATTGATATGCTAATATCGATTCCTCTAGTGAAGTTGTGAGGTATATACATTAAAGTTGATAAGTCTTATTCTAATGACTTGAATAATGACTTTAGATATTTTAATGGTTATTAGTGATGATTTAATTGTTATAACGATTAATATTAAAAGGCTTAAATTTTAGTAATATTTAATTAAGTTTTAATTAAGTATTATTAGAATGGATTGTTTACCTATGTTAATTGATTGATTTAATTGATCATTTAAATAAAGTTATAGTCTTCTTATTCAAAGATTGATAACTAGCTTTCTTATATTTAAATGAATAATGATGCTTTGTTTATGTTGAAAAGTTGAAGTAACATTAAGGAAGAGTTATTCAGTTAGTAACATGGATCTTAGCAAATGAAGAGAATAATTTAATTAAAGAAGATTAATTTAATGAGTAAATATTTACCCTTAAGTTATTCTTAGAATGTAATTTTAAAATATGGAAGGATAATGTTATCAACGGAATAAACGGGTTGACTTTTAGGTCAAATGATTAATCTTATATACTTGAAGTATACTTGCAAATAGAAACTGAAACCTCCATACTTAATTCAACTATGTAAATTTAGCAAACCAAAACATATGTCTGCATTGCGTTTTCTCTATGCTTCTATTTTGGGTTTTGGGTTGACTAGTGTTGACCAGTTATAGGATGTCTACCAGAGGCTCGGGTGTTATGATTATGATGTCATGATCTTGATTCTTTATAAACCCAACCATGGTAATGTGATGGCATGCTCTATGAAATGTTTGTATTTACTGATTGTTATTGCCCATCAGTCTTCTTGAGTGAAGCTGAGTTATATGTATTAGAGACACTTGACTTAACCAATTTTGAATCATTGATCAGTTATTCTTGGATTACTTTCCAGTCACCATGATGGGACTCAAATGTTGATTTATTTCTTGATGATGTCATGTTGTGACATGTTTTGACTCAACCATTTTGGAGTCTTCAATCAGTATGATTTTGAGATATATTTTGGTTATTGAGAACCAATGGATACTTTTGATTATTAGTGATACCTTCAGTTGCCAATAGAGAACTATTGTGGTCATGATTATCTATGGACGCATTTCTGTTGCTCATGGAGATTTGATGCTCTTTTTATGGATTATCTTTTGATATTTCTTTCCAGTCGCTTGTATAGGACTATGGTGATTATGAGATTTATGATTCCATGAGCTTAGGGTAGGTTATCTACTTGTAGTGTCGGGAAGTGGCTTGCAATGGGGGTTGGGGCCCTAAGTGGCTACCAGGGTAACTCATTGTAAGTTATTTTAATAAGTAAAAACATTTACACTAAATGGGGATTAAATGAACCTAATAAGATATTTGTTTTTTTCTCACCAATGCCTTGAGTGCTAGTACAGACTAGGATGGGAGTAGAGAGAACACTTGGTTGTGACCTTGCATTCCATAGTATGCCTTGTCATTATGAGAGGATACTAGTGGCTGCATAAGGATTAGTAGGGACCCATGGAGTCCTAAGCTAACTACCAAGGTAACTTCTACATGATATATGTGATGACACTTGCTCGCTTACAAAGTATGTTTCCTACATGTCATTGTTGTGCCTCTAGGATTAGATGTATTTATGCTATGTGATTATGATAACCTATTTGGGACTTGAGATTATCTCCTCAGCATGGTGGGAGTGGACCACTTAGGTTCCACGCAGTCGGGTGGTAGTGTTTCTCTACTCTTATCATTTGAGATCCATCTGAGACACCATGGCTGATGCATTCTTTGTTGGCATCTATCTTCATGGATTATGATGGTGGACATGTATCCTCATATTGATGATTTTCATATGTTAGATGATGTTATCTTATGCTTTACTTTGCATGTTAGATTACTTTCTACATATGATGTAGTATGATTTAGGAGTGACACTCCTACTATGTTAATACTGATGATCTCTTCGGTGATTTGGAATGTTACGCATGGAGGGATGGCTAGGCTCCATGATGGTCTAATGATGCTATTTATGGCTGGGAGGAACCGTGCACTTAGTTAATTATGTTTGTGAAAAAAATGGTTATCTATTATGATGTTTATATCTTTTATGATGATGTATCATGTATGATTTTTGGTTTCATTTATGTTATTGCATCATGGATTAGAATTAGTATGATGATGTAGTTTATTTACTTGGATGTATATTCTTTTAAGCCTTTCATACACTGTGGCATGTACAGTAGATGATCAAGTGATCAGAAATGTAATTTAAGATCGTTGGACTTTTCAGTATTATATTATGTGGATGTGGTGTTAGATGAATAGTTAATTTAGATGTGATTCAACATTAAGGGATCCTTAAAGAATGTAACCTGTTATGTATGTTATGTTTACGTTCATTTGAATTGTTGCTATTGCTTTTGCTATCATGCGAATGGTGTAGATGGATTTACTTTCATGTTTGAAAAAAAAATGCTACCAAACTTAGTGAAATTTTAAGTTAATTCTTTGGATCTCTTGGCAGGGCATTACACTAAGAATATGGCATATACATGTACAGAAGAACATATAAAGAACTGTATGACCTAAAGAATGCATGCTACAACATTTAATTAATAAAAGTTAATACATATAAGAACAATATGACTATTTACACATAAATACATAAGAGCATTAACAATCAATAAGAAAAAATAAACAATGTATATAAATACATACAAATTTACTAAAGGGATTGTCTTAATGAGAGGTCCTAAAAGGTGGTACTAAGGGGATATCATAATAGGTGGTCTTAAGGGGAGGTTAGGTAATAAGTAGTCCTAAGGGGAGGTCCTAAGAGGTTCACTTAAATGAGATATCCATGTCTAATTTAAATAAAAATAACAAAACATGTCTAATTTTGCATATCCACTTGATAAATGATCCAATGCATACAAATTTATAAACAAATATCCTATCAACATTAAATGTGAAAGTGCTATATAGACATAGCTAAACTAGAGCTCCAAAATAAGTACATAGGTAAACTAGAGCTCCATAAACATTGTATTGTTAGGATCCTATCTAGTTTTTATTATCTCTAGAAGTTTTTCATGTTCTTCAATAGACAGTTTCCACAACCTGTGCTCTAGGCTTGTATTCAATAAATTCAATACCACTATCAGTTACCCTTGTTTGTTGATAATATATTCCTTCAATAACAACTAATCCAATTGGATATGACTATTCATCAGCATCTATAGTTCCTTCCAACAACTTGTTTTTTTCTTTTGTGCATCTTAAAAGATAATAGTCCAAATTTTTTGCATTATCTGGTAAGGCTCGAATTGCAAAAATATCTCCTACATGTATATAAAAATAGATAAATATAAATTAATTTTAAAATGAATATACATGTATATTAATTTATATATATATATATATATATATATATATATATATATATATATATATATATATATATATGCATGCAAACCTACCATAACTTAATTAGAAATGCAGTCATAATCAGCTGAATATACAGGATCATGAATGTCAATGTCAATGTCAACATCTTCAAAAGGAGGCTTTCTAACTATCTCTTTCAAATCTCAATGTGAAACATATCCATTCACAATATTTTCACATGCACTCACTAGATTGTCCTTAATCCAATCATCACAAAAACATGTTTTCTCTCTTACATTAATTATTGGAGGTTTATGGTTTTCTACAGTCATCACTTGATGTAAAGTTCTAATACCAGGAATCATTTGAAAATTGTAAGGATTAGATCGATCTATATCTGTTACAAATAAAAAAAGTAATTTTCATATTTCAAAATAAATATTTAATAAAAAATTCAAGAATTTGAAAAATACATTAAAAATAAATATAACTTAGTTCACCTCTCAGTTCCCAAAACTAATGTTTATTGTATTCAGTATCTTGAGTAGAAAAATGAACTTTGCACCATTCAATAATTTGATTTGCACTCTCTATCATATTCCTTGTATGTACATACAACATACATATATATAATTTAAAATATATGCTACTAGTATTAAATGTCATGCCCAAACTATGAGGGCAAAAACATACAAATATATATTTTTTTAAAATTAATAATTAAAAAGCTCTAAGTCTTAATCTGATCTCTTGCAAGGGAAGTGAAGGTTCACTACGATACATCTTAAGTTAAACTTTTAGTGGATGAATACATCGTTAAGATTTTGAAACTTTTTTTATTAGATTTATATCGATAAAATTATGTTCTTACATTTCTTACACAACATTGTAGTAAAAGTTCTTTAAATAATGATGTAGATGACTTCCAAATTAGTTTAATGAAACATCTCCGCAAAAAGCATCTACATTTAAACTTATTTTAAATAGACAATAACCTTGCATATAATTTCAATTAATACTCAAAATTTCAGACTAACTTCAATACTAAAACTAAATACATTTAAAATTTAATTAAAAGAAAATAAATCTAAATAAACGATTACATCCATACTATCAAAAATTGAATGAGTTGAAATCAAACTATCTTTAATTGTTTAATCTTTACTTACCTAAACTAAATCTACTAATTACATTTCAAGATTGGAAGCCTTCCAAAACTAAATATCGATTTAACTATCATTGATTCTAAATTACATACTATCAACAATTTCATTAATTTCACATTAGAACCACTAATTTAACTAACACTATAAATACTAATAATCCTAAATAATTAAAAGAAAACTAACTAAATCTAATGCTTTTTAACAAAACAACCCAACTAAACTAATTTTAAACTTTAAAAAAAAAAAAACATAATTTTAAACTAATCTAAATATTAACATGCTAGATCTAAAACAACTTACAAATTAATCAAAACTAACTAACACCTAAACTAACCTAAACTAACCCCTACAACACCTAGCCCCTACACTCCCTACATCACCTACTTCTCCACCCTACATCCCCTACACCTGCTCTCTTCCCCATTCCATCCTAGGCCTGTGTGCTGTCCCACACAGCTGGCCTACGTCAGACTTGTCCCCCAAGGAAAGAAGCCCAGGTCAAAAAAATAAATGTAAAACAAGCTCCAAGGGAGGTGAGCGCTTAATGAGGAATGGGGTGATGGGATGGAAGGGACAGGTGATGTCACCCTCCCATCAGCAGCCCTCTTGTCACAATAACTTTCTATCAAGCAATTCCCAAACATGTGTCCAAAGTGGTTAGAAGGTGGAAGAAATAGCAAGATTGAATTGCTTACTAACTATGTTTTAAACACAACACTTTTAATACTTCCCCTCCATGCTGAGTGCCTATTTAAAGAATGTAGATGGGAATGAGACATGGGGGCAAGGTGACATCAACCCCCCATGTTGATTGATGACATGCTAAAACTTTTAAAAAATAAAACCTATTAAAATATACATCCTAAAACTAACATGCAAGGGGAATTTAAGCCAAAAAGTTTATTTGGTAAGAATTTGAATACTTGTGATGGTATGATATATATATATATATTTAATATCTTTATTATTATAAACATTCTATATATTCATTCTATTTGTTTTACTCCCAAATTTTTTAAAAATAAGAATATTCCCTGTTGCAAGAAGACATTTAATTTCCAAGCCCATACAAAATCCAGAGGGCTTTTTCTCTTAGGCAAACATTTTTTTTTTTTTGCCAAATTTTTTCTAAGTATGGATTTACAAAGAAATATATATATATATATATATATATATATATATATATATTTCAAGGTGAATATTTTTGAATAGAATTTAAACATTGATACCATAATCATTTGATCTCCTATATGACTTTAATTGGAATAATTCAACCTTTGTCATTATTTATATTTAAGGAAAATCTATAAGGACTTGATACAACCATAACATTCCAAGAAATTGAATTATTCGTTTTGTTCAATAATGCAATAATTTATCATTTGATTCTAATAATCATAAAAACTGAATCTACATGCATGATCATAATTTCTGTTTTCAACATATAAGAAAACTTGAAATTTTGTCAAATTAAATCAACGTCAATTTCATCTTATTTTTGATATGCATCCATCTAAATTTAAATCACGATTAAATCACATGATAACCAAATATACTCAAACACCAATTTTATTGGCAAACCTGATTCAAAGGCTCAGTCGAGAAAGAACCAGGAAGAAAACTTGGCTTTATTGCCATTAAAACAAAGTTTGAAATACAAATTACATGGGATATCAATCCCAAACTAAAAAAATTTAATGGATTTTTCTTCATGACCCTCATCAAGGGAATTGATAACAATTTCTGCAACACATTTCAAGAACCATGGAGGAAACAAAATCTGATCAGATGACCAAAAGCATGACCAAGAATAATTCAAACATGCATATTCATACAAGGATCTCACAATATGATTCACAATGAATCAACACTAGTTAAAGGTGGATTCTTCCAACAGGAGAAGTCAAGAACAACACCAAAATAGGTGCCCAATCGAGGCTATTAACCAAGAACTTCTGTTCTTCCATTTTAAAATGCCATACTCATATGAGATTTGTGCTGATAGGTAGGGGCCCATAACACCCTACCCTCTCTCCCTCTTCTCATCTTGAGAAGAGACTCTACACTGGTTGGAGTCCAACTAAATAGACCTTTCCCAAAATTGGTCACTTCTGCCCTCTCCAAGGGTGAGTAATACCAAAAGGCCCATGCAAGAAAAATCTTAAAATTGCAAACATAAACATGATAGGAAATCATCCAAAATAACATGGTTTTCAAATCTTCCCAACATACCCACAATCATAGAAACATTCACTTGACAACAAGGTAGCATAAGCATGAAATAAACATGAAAATCTGTACAAGAGAGATGAGAAATTCCTACCTTCACAAAGAGGTAATGGAAATGAACAAGTTTGAGTAGAGTTTCCCCTTCCTTTCTTCAATCTTCAAAACTCTTCTCTAAATGTAGAGATTGGGTAACAACCTCCACTAGTCCAAGAAGGGCCTCTAAATAGGCCTCAAACTCAACCACCAAAGGGTTCAATAACTACATCCACCCAAATTCAAATCTAAAAACTCCTAACTCAACCCACACCATGGTTAAACACTAAATGGAGGTGAGGTAACTCATGGTGGTCATATTCAATTTTCGCACAAAGGAAAAATGAGACTTTTTGAGTGGCCTCAAAAGTCAAAAAAAGGGGCTTAGGGGTTGGAAAAGACCCCTAACCATACCCATACCCTTTGGGTATAATAATTTCATGTTTTAAGCCTTAGGAAAGAGGTTTAGAGCCAAACAAAATCTAGGAATAAAATAGGAACATCTAACTACTCTAACATCACAGATTAAGCACTAATTTGAATTAGGGACGACTAATCTTGATTAAGAACCCAATTAGCAAACTGATACTAACTTAAACCAACTTGGGTCCAAAGGTTACACAACTAACCCTAATCAGCACACTGAAGAACATAAACAATTTACTAGTGTCAAGTGACACTAAAAGAACATAGTTACGAACACTAACATTCACTGAACACCAAAAGATACATACATACATCTCACAATACAATACGTGAATTATGAACAACAAGGTTTCCAAAATTAGCACATAGAGATCAGTTCTGTTCCTCCGTAGGGTTTCTCAGCTAAATATCTGCACACTCATTGCACACATCAATAGTCCCATAAAATCACATGTACACATATATATACGTATCAAAAATTCACATAAATTGAAACATACATCAATAAGGGTTTCTTCATCCTTCTTAATTCTTAACCATTTAAAATCTCGTAAATCAAAGTATCAATCCTACATTTACCGATTTCATCAATCATACATATACATAAAACATTAAATGACAAACATCAAATATCTGAAGGTAACATCGCACAACATGAAATGATATAGTATGTTCTAAGCATCAGATAATGTCTCAACATCTCGAGTCATGAATATCAAAATAATAGTAATGTATCACTATGCTACGATGGGTCGGGGCGAGGCCTCACATCCTCCCCCACTAGGCATGAACTTCCTCCTAGAGTTCATCAAAAAGATATGGGTACTGAGATCACATCTGCACTGCATCCTCCCATGAAGCCATGACCTCATCATAAAAATTCCGTTGGACCCTAACCTAGTACAACTCTCGGCCTCAAAGTGCTAGGGTCTATCAGGCAATAATGCAGATAGGCTCTAATGCTAGCTGCCCATCTGACTCCACCTCTAAAGCATCCCAATCTATAATATGAGACTCATCATAAATGTATCCTCTAAGTACTGAAATATGAAACACATCGTGGATGCGTGACAAGCTAGGTGGCAAAGCTAAATGGTATGCAACAGGTCGTATCCTCTCTAGGATCTTGAATGGCCCAACAAATTGGGATGCCAACTTAGAGCCCTTTTCAAATCAAATTAGACTCTTGTGTGGTCGCACCCTCAAGAACACTCTATCACCAACCTGATACTCTCAATCCATCCTCTTCACATCAGCATACTTCTTCTGCCTATCCTGTGTCTCTCTCAGGCGCTATCTAATCAGGGTCACCTGCTGCTCCATCCCCTTTACTAACTAGGGACCAATAGATACTTGATCCTCGATCCTATCCCAACTCAAGAGTGTCTTGCATGGTCTCCCGTACAAGGCCTCATAAGGTGGCATACCTATGGAAGAATGGTGCCCATTGTTATAGGCAAACTTGACAAGATGTAGGTATTCCTCCCATTTGACCTGATGGTCCATCACGTACATACGTAGTATGTCCAAAACTTGATTTACTCGCTCAGTCTGGCCATCAGTTTGAGAATGGTACACTATACTAAAATTGAGCCTAGTGCCTAAAGCTGACTGCAAATCTCTTCAAAATGAAGAAGTGAAAAATGAGTCTCTATCAGAGATGATCTTATAGGGAACACCATGAAGTCTAACAATGTCCCGCAAGAAGACCTAAACTATGTCTCATTCTGTAAATGTAGTACGCATGGGTGAGAAATGGGCAATCTTGGTCAATGTGTCAACTATCACCAAAATGGCATCATGGTGACGAGATGACATAGGTAGACCAACAATAAAATCCATAGATATAGTGTCCCATTTCCACACTACAATCTCATGTGGCTAGAGAAGCCCACCAGGATGACGATGCTCCACCTTCACCCTCTGGCACTCAAGGCATCTCACAACCATGCTAGCAATCTACACTCTCATGCTTGGCCAATGATACAACTGCCTCAAATCTGCATGTAACTTCTTAACACCAGGGTGCGCTGCATAAGGTGCTCTGTGAGCCTCAAGTACAATGGGATCACGCAAACCCCCAATGGAAGGTACATACATACGTCCCCTATGACGCAAAAGTCCATCAGACTCTAAGGAATACTCGGTAAACTTCCCTTCCAAGGGTCTCTGAGAATGTACTAATTGACTAACTTCTACATAAAGCTCATTAGTTGGTAAGTGCTGTAAGATCTGCTCTCTCAAGTTAGTGCAAGTAGTCACAGGTGAAAGCTCATGGCACCTTCTACTTAAGGCATCTACAACCACATTCTCCTTTCCCTTGATGTAATGAACATCAAAATCATACTCACATGGAAACTCCATCCACCTTCTTTTCCTAGCATTAAGGTTAGGCTGAGAAAATATGTACTGCAAGCTCTGGTGATAGGAATGAAGCTTGAATCTATGACCCAGAAGAAAATGTCTCCATCTCACCAAGGCATGAACCATTGCTAGAAGTTCTAGGCTGTCAGTAGGATAATTGAGTTCATGAGTCTTCAAATTCCTAGACTCAAAGGAAATAGGTCATCCTTCCTGCATAAGGACTACCCCTAAACCATCTAAAGATGCATCGGTGCACACCACAAAATTTGCAATAGGATCTAGTACTGCAAGAATTGGTGCACTCATGAGGGCTCTCTTAAGCTCTTGAAAAGCTCTACCACACTTCTCTATCCACTCATACTTCTTCCCCTTTTTCTGAAGAGATGTGATGGGGTGTGCCAATCTAAAGAATCTTGATATGAAGCGTCGATAATATCCTGCTAGCCCAATAAAGCTCCTCACTTCAGTAACATTGGTGGGTGTTGGCCAATCCATAATAGCCCTAATCTTTGATGGGTATACTAAGACTCCATCACCTGATATGACATGATGGAAATAATGTATCTTGAGTCAGAAGAATGCACACTTCGACAAGTTGCCAAACAACTGATTCTCTCTCAGCTTCTGCAATACCTATCTCAGGTGTTCTTCATGCTCTCTCTCATCATGAGAATAAATCAGAATGTCATCAAGAAACACAACCACAATCTTATCCAAAAAGGTACAGAATACTCCATTCATGAGGCTCATGAATACAACTGGACCATTCGTAAGGCCAAATGGTACCACTGTGAACTCGTAGTGACCATATCTAGTACGAAAAGCTTTTTTAGGGATATCACTATCCATAATCCTCAACTGATGATAACCCAACTTTAAATCAATCTTTGAAAATACTCGAGCACCCTGCAACTGATCAAAGAGATCATTGATTCTAGGAAGAGGATATTAGTTCTTGATGGTCACTTTGTTCAATTGCCAATAATCAATACACAACCTAAGTGATCCGTCCTTCTCCTTGACAAAGATCATTGGTGCACCCTAAGGTGACACACTAGGTTGAATATGCCCCTTCTCTAAAAGTTCCTCCAACTAAGCTTTTAGCTCACTAAGCTCATGAGTAGTCATCCTGTATGGTGCTCTAAAAATTGGCTTGGCTCTTGGCACAAGGTCTATGTGAAAATCCACTGCTCAAGGTGGAGGCATACTAGGAAGCTCTGAAGGAAATACATCTACAAACTCCTGAAGGATTGGAAAATCATCAAGGGATGGCTCCCTCTTTGAATATTCCTCTTTGTCACTAATAGTGATAGCAAACAACAGACAACCCTTCTGCATGCACCATCTAAGCTGCATAGTGGAAATCATATGAAGGGACGCTGGCCTCTTCACTCTGAAGATCTCTCTAGAGATACCATCATCATCCACACATTCCACCCTCTTCTATCGACAATCCATCTTGTTGTTGTGGGCATAAAGCCAATCCATGCCAAGAACAACATCATAAGAACCTAGAGGGGTAATGCATAGATCAGTCCTAGTGGACATGTCTCCAATCTGCATCTGACAACATCGCACCATGGAACCAACTGACGCTCTGGCTCCTAAGGCTAACTCTACTTCCCAACTAACATCCTGTCTAACTGCCACTAGCATGCAATGCTCTACCACATATGGAGATATAAAAGAGTCAGTAACTCTGAAATCAAATAAAACTTCAACCATACAGCCCTGTATAATACCTGTAGCCTCGATAATTGTGGCCTGATGCTCAGCCTGGAAGTTATCAACCACTGCAAAAACTCTATGGGATATACCCATGTAACCAACTGTCAGCTCTGAAAAAGCCCTGCTCTAACCACTAGATGTTTGTCCCTGCGGGCACTCCCTAACTATATGACCCATGCCACCATAAGTGCAGCATGGTCCTCGAGTATATGATCATGCACCCTATGACCCAGACTACCGTGGGTCTCCTAACCTGCTAGATCCACTGTATCCACCCCTAAAAGACTACTGAGTCTTCACTGACTATGACTGTAGGGCCTATACTTTCTGATCCTTCTTGGGACGCTATGATTGCCACTACTTGGGCTTGGAGCCTGGATAACCCTGAGAAGGTTTTTTCTACTGCTAGCGGAGTTTTTGCTATTGAGACTGGTAGCCCTTAGAGGACCCTACTGTATAGTTCTAATTCTATTTCCAAGGGGGTTTCTGCTAGGAAGAGTTTCGGTTCTGAGACCGATCTCATGACTCTTGCCTACCTTGAGTATCCTTAGTAACTAGTGCTATCTCCACTGCGTGTCTGAAGGTGGTAGGGAAGGCCATCCAAACTGGTCCCTGAAGAGAGAAATTCAGCCCCATGATAAAGCGATGCACCCATAGTTTCTCATCCCTCATGTATTCCACATAAGGAAGGAGCTGAAGAAACCTGCTCTCATATTGAGCCACTCTAAGGCCTCTCTGATAAAGAGAATGGAACTCTTCTATCTATTTCTGTTATAAATGCTCTGACACATACCTCTCTCAAAATTTTTCTAGGAAAGATTCCCATGTGAGGGTATCTATCCTCACTCCACCTATGATCTCCTCGTGATGTCACCAGTTGGAGGCATCCCCTCTCAACTGATGAATGGCTAGGCATGCTTTTAGATTACTCCCATAAGGGCGTAACCCAAAGCACTGTTGTAGGCTCTCTAACCATGCCTCTTCTTTTGTTCTCTTAGTGGAATTGATAAATAGTGGTGGCCTAAGTTGAATCAATTCCCTGATATCATCTCCTACATGTCTAGGAGGTCTCTGAAATGGGGGTCCTCTCTTGTGTATTAACTCTTCCTCGTGCTCACCCCGACCCTCAATCTATCTTGATGGGGGACTCCTAGTCCTCTCTCTAACTCTGGGTTCGCCTCCTCTGGGTCCCTTTGCTTCCACTATTGGAATTTTCTGAACTGGCTGAACTATAGGTACTACTCTCTACTAAACTACACCGATCAAAGTTTGAAGTGCATCTATAATGTCTGGTTTGGGTTAGGTGGTGGTGGAGGTGGAGGTGGAGGTGGGGGTGGTGGAGGTGGTCCATCCTCCTGTCCCGCTCTACCACCCCTAGCCCTACGACCTCTGCCTCACCAGCTATGAGTACCAGGAGGCATCTACACAATTAAAAGTTTGAGTTAAATTTAGGAAGCACAATGGTTTAAGGTTCCTAGTGTTGAAACATGGGCTCTGATACCAAACATGCACATTAAATGTAAATATTTACCTACAAGTTCAAATTGTCAAAGCGCACACTTTATACATGCTCCTGCTCCATCATGCTCCCCTTTTCCATGTCCACTTTCAAATAAATTCCATAAAAACCTAACATTGGTTCTAGCATGTTGCATTGCTAACCAATTAAATAATTTTGTAGATTTGAATTGTCCTATGGACATGAAACATGATAAGTATCTACAATTATCTATGTACATGTATTAAATGAAAATAGATAAGTTAAAATAAAGTTAAATAAAAGTGTAAGCTTGTGTATAGTAACCTACATATCCATAAGACCAAATCCAATACTCTGAAATATTTATTCCATGATTTCTAAGATCTTCAGAGAACATTGCAAAACAATAAGCCACATAACTCCTATCATGAACTCTATCATCACTAATATAGAAATGAACCTCTTTGATGATGATGCGTTCATATTCTTCCAAACATTCTATCTCATTCACCTCAAATTGTCCATGTCTATAGGTCACTTGCACAAATATTGCAACTTGTTTAGAATGATAATATTTTCCTTGAAGCTCTATTTGAGGTGCAAATGTATAATTCTCAAAAAAATCTACAACTAAAAGTATACAGTTAGGTGGAAATCAATTTCTGGAATCATGAAACTATTTAACTTTCCATTGTGCACCATGACAATGTTAGATATGTGGATATATCAATGGATGAAACTTGGTCATAAACTCATCATAATGCAATTCAATCTCCTTTAATACAATTTTTCCGGATTCATCTCCTGTCTTATTTTGATATGTCTCATATTCATATCTCATCTATGAAACTAGTGTGGATTCATTAATATTCTCAATTTGCATTTCAGAAAATTTACTTAAATCTCCACAATCTTTACATTGATTTTTGATGCATTGCACTTTGAACTCATCTGAATCTTCTAATTTATCATATAATATGGACTTCACACATTGTGTTGTACTACTAGGGATGACCAAATTAGGATCAAGTACTACCATAACCTTTTAATATGATTGTAAGTGTAGACCAAATTCAATATGATTTTGACAACAAGTTTTATGCATCTTATTTATGCGTACAAAGGAAGGATGCAAACTCTCAAAAATTCTCTAAAATATTTTGGCATTTGAAAATTCTTTCTTCAATGTTTGAAATAATTCACTTTGAGTTATATCTATGAAATATTTTGGATGTTCAATTTTGGCCCTTGTCTATTGATCTTTAATTTGTATAGTATCATGTTTGTTGGAAGAAACACGAGAATGTGTTGTCCAAAATTCAATAACTTTTCTTTTTACATCTTCAAAAATTATATCTTTTCAAGGAACTCTGCAAATATTCACTTAGTTATTCTCAATGTTATCATCTAGCTTATTTTTCCTCTTGATGTATCCTTGGATAGTTCTTCTAGATATATGTAGTACATTAGAAATTGCACATGCCTATTTTCCATGTGTCAATTTTCTACTAGATAAAGTAGTCATCAATTCTCTATGTGCATTACTCAAATCACCTCCTCGATTGTGTTGTCAATTTTGTTATACGCATTTTGTAAGTTTTCAACTATAGTTTTATTAGTATTATGCACATGGCTTTTCCTGTTATCAACACCGAACAACTCCAAAATAGGTCTTATATCTTTTCTCCTAAATAACTTGAAAAATAATTGTGCCTATCCAACTATACTTTTATCTTTGAGATATTCATCCCACATGTTCTGAAAATGCCTTCTAATAGTGTTATCATTTATCATATCTTTAGATGAAATTTAGTTAAAAAGTAATTCCTCATCCAAATGCATCAAATTTGTTATGCCTTCTAATTTTTTTTCTGTTAGTAGAACTACCAATTTCTTCCTCTTCATTACTTTCATTCTCTTCATGAATCTAATCCTCTTCAAGAATTTTAGTAGGTTGGTTTTGGTTATGTTTTGTATGACCTTTCATTTTTTATCTCTTATGCATCATATTTCCTTGATATTTTCCTTTTACTACCTATTGAATACTTTAATCTATAGAAAAAAAAAAAAGAAAAAAAAAGATTTTACTAAATACTAGCTAAAGCTTCAATATAGAATACATAAAAATAAAAATAAGTAGATAGGAAAAAAACACCTTTAAAATATTCGATCCTTTGCAATTCTGATTAAATCCACAAAATAGTTGCTGAAAATGCTTCAAAATTCGTTGTCTTCCAAAAATGCTCTTCTATTTTTCATTGTTTTGTATATTTATCAAAAAAAAGAAAAAATAAACTTCATTTTATATGGAACAACCACATTAACCATTAGTAGTTTTCTTGGCCGACAGGGGTTTCAGCTGAAACATGTTTGGCCAAAAGGGTTACAGATGAAACTATTTTGGTTATAACTATCTATGTGGCATCATAGGTGGTTGCCACACAAGCAAAAATAAGAACTTCTATAAACATCTCACTTTGAAGGCCAATTTGACCTACTAAATTGAAGTTGTTTTCAAAACTAAAAATATTCTTTTGTTGATCTTGGAGTCAAGATTATGAATCATATAAATTTTTATTATTTTTATTATGGATAATATGTTATAATTTGAAAATATTACAAGTAGGTATTTTAAGATTCAGGAAGATGTCAATTCAAAAATAGGAAAAAAGTAGTAAATCATCTTTAAAAATTATTATTTTTTAATGTTGCACTAGAGGAGAGAGTCTTCTTCAAGAATATGTAATTTGTTTTAAAAAATATGTAGATTTGATGGAAAAAGCTTGATAGGAGGAAAAAAATTATCAATTTTGATAACTTTGACTTTGACTATTTATAACTTGAAAAATATTAGCCAAATTTTAAATTTTATTTTTTGGTACACTAGATATACATGTCAACTCTAACATATTCCAAAATTAGGCCAAAATATGAGCATTTTCATATATTTGATTGATGGGAAAAAAACTCCATATTTTTAGCATCTTTAAAAAATTTAAAAATACTTTAATATTTTAAAAATATATAAAATTTTCAATCAATTTTTTTTTAAAAATATTATAGACATAAAACTTAGCCAGTTTTACACAATTCATTAGTTTACATCATCTTCAAATTCTAAACACAAATGCAACTTTTATGTCGTTAAAGTTGAAGAGTTTAAATTTTGATATCACTTTTTCCTTTATAAAAGGTGACACAGGTTTGTGCTTTTACTGAACATTGACAATAACTAGGTGAATATTTGTAGAGTTCCTCAAAAAGTAATTTTTTTTGAAGATGTAAAAAGACAAGTTATTGAATTTTGGACCACACATTCTCGTGTTTCTTCCAACAGACGTGATACTATATAAATTAAAGACCAAGAGACAGGGGCTAAAATTGACCATCCAAAACATTTCATAGATATCACTCAAAGTGAATTATTTCAAAAATTTAAGCATGAATTTTCAAATGTCAAAATATATTAGAGAATGTTTGAGAGTTTGTGTCCTTTTGTATGCATAAATAAGATGTGTGAAACTTTTTGTTGTCAAAATCATGTTGAATTTGGTGTACACTTGCAATCATATAAAAAAGTTATGGCAATACTTGGTCCTAATTTCTCTAGAAGTGCAACACAATTTTTGAAGTCCATATTATGTGATAAATTAGAAGATTCAGATGAGTTCAAAGTGCAATGCATCAAAAATCAGTGTGAAGATTATGGAGATTTACACAAATTTTCTAAAATGCAAATTGAGAATATTAATAAATCCACACTAGTTTCATGGATGAGATATGAATATGAGACATACCAAAATAGGATAGGGAATGAATACAAAACAATTGTATTAAAGGAGAATGAATTGCATTATGATGAGTTTATGACCAAGTTTTGTCTATTGATATATACGCATATCCAACATTATCATGGTGCACGTGTTGGAAATGATTGAAAAGACCATTAAAAAAGTTGTTGGAATGATCATATGGAACTGGTAAAGAATGTTTTCAATCATTGTTTTGTCATTGATGTCAAACTTGCTACTTGTAGGAATGACAATTGCTTTAGTGATCCAAATACTATCAATTAGTTGATTGTCAAGGAGAAGGCAATCAATAAGATGTAACTAGAATACCTAGAGAAAGGTTGAAGTTATGATGTTGTAATGAAATACAAGGATTAGCTAAACCATTGATGAAAAAGTGTATTTGATGACATACTATAAGACACGGAGAATGGGCACACAAAAATATATCAAAGGTGTAAGGTTTTAGCTAAGACATCTGTAAAGCCTAACTAAAGTTCACTAGAGAGAAGGAGTCAAGCAAGCTAATGAGTGCCAAACAGATTCCTCGTCAAAGCTGAGTGAGTTCAACTTCAAAGTGTTGCGTAATATCAAGTGTCGAGTAATATCAAGTGCCGAGTGATATCAAGTGCTGAGTAGATATAGGTGCCAAGTAATACAGAGATGTCGAGCACCAGTAAAACCAATAGTGCCAAGTAACACAGAGATGCCAAGAACCAGTAAAACTAATAGTGCCGAGTAACATAGAGATACCAAGCACAGTAAAACCAATAGTGCCGAGTAACACAGAGATGTTGAGCACTAGTAAAATCAATAATGCCGAGTTGCTGCATTATTTTGAAAATTGAAGATTCGCTAGATCTAAGCAGACAAGGTTGTTACTTAAAAATTTGTGAATTAAATGGAAGATAAGAATGATGAGCTGGTGGCACAAAACACCACGTAGAACATTTTTAAGGATACAACTAACAAAGTTTCTGGATGAGAACAAGATATGAGGTAGATACATTGTATCCTACCTAATCCATTTGAAACCCTAAAATTGGAGAGGGAGAATTGAGCGACAAAGGCAAATAAAATTTCTATTTAAGGAGTCATAAGTTTATAAGAGAGAGAGAGAGAGAGAGAGAAAGAGAGAGAGAGAGAGAGAGAGAGAGAGAGAGGGTGATCAGGCATGAAAGCATGAAATGCTGAAGGAGGTGCAAGGAGAAAAGAAAGCATAGTTACTCTATTTCAGTAAGAAGACCCCTGATATGGATGCATTGGTACAATGAGTTAGAAGACTCAAGGAGAAAAAGCTTGAAAAGAAGACAAGTAATTAGAGCTGAAGTGATTGAAGCCAAGCATAATGATTGAACTGAAAGTGTGATCTGAAATCTGCAAAGTATGTTGTAAGTTATATTAGATCAAAAGGCCATTATTGTTACTTTCTAGCAATTGTAACAGTTAGTTTAAATCCTATGGACTTAGGTTGGTTTAATAGCCATGAGATAAATCTTTTAACAAGGTTACATTCCAAGTGAATGTTCTAAAGTCCTTTAACCAAGCCCATTCCTAACAATTTGGTGAAATCTTCTAACAAGGTCACATTTAATAGTGCGTTGTAAGCCTTTAACAGGGCAGGCTTTTAACAGGGCATCACTTCGAAAGAGTGAGAATCAAGTAGCATGTTACTGGTGGCTTTTTCCAAATTGGGTTTCCACTTAAATCATTATGTCATGTGTTGATCTTGCATATTTTATCTTTGCATGTTGATTTACTGTAACTTGCTAATATGGTTGATTTAAGTTTGGATGGATGAAAAGTGTATGGATTCTTTAAAAGTAGTGAAAAAGTATTAATAGGGCATTTGGACCTTGAATAACTGATTCACCCCTGGCCCCCCCCCCCCCCCCCCCTCTCAGTTATTTTGAAGAATTCTAACAGGACGATGGAAAGACAAACAATTTTGTGATTCCAAAAATTGTTTTCCACCTAGTTGTATACTTTCAGTTGTAGATTTTTCTAAGAATTATATATTTGAGGTGGATAAGATAAAAAGTTTGGATGAAAATGAATGCATCATCATCTATGAAGTTAATTTCTATATTAGTGATCGTAGAGTTCATGATAGGAGTTATGTGGCTCATTGTTTTACAATGTTCTCTAAAGAACGTAGAAATCATGGAATGAATGTTTCAGAGCATTGGATTTGGTCTTATGGATGTGCAGGGTAGTATATACAAAATTACACTTTTTTTAAACTTTATTTTAACTTATATTTAGTTGTATGTATGCCTATTTTGATTTGAGACATGTACATAGATAATTGTAGATACTTGTCATGTTTCATGTTCATAGGACAATTCAAATCTGTAAAAGCATTTATTTGGTTAGCAATGCAACATGCTAGAATCAATGTTAGGTTTTAATGGAATTTACTTGAAAGTGGACATGGAAAAGGGGAGCATGATGGAGCAGGAGCATGTATAAAGGATGCGCTTTTGCAACATGAACTTGCAAGTAAATAAATGCATTTATTGTGCATGTTTAATACTAATAGCATATATTTTAAATTATATATATACATACTATATGTACATACAGAGAATAGGATAGAGAGTGCAAATCAAACTGTTGAATGGTGCAAAGTTAATTTTGCAGAAGACATGAAAAACAAGGAAGAACACAATCAGACAATGCTGGAAATTGCCTTTGCATTCAACTATGCTGAATTTGATGATATCGAAGGATGTGACACTACATTCAAAATGTGGAAAGCCCTATTAGACATCTATGGAGGTGATCATAATGTACAAAGAGAAAAAAGATAAAGTCTCAGGGGAAAGTTTGATGACATGAAAATGGAGGAAAATGAAAATGTTTCTCAGTATGGTGCAAGAATAAAGTAAGTGGTAAGTGCAATAAGATGCTTGAGTGGTAAATTGGATGAAGATACTGTTAATAGTAAGTTCTTAAGAACCTTTCTCCCTATCTATGCTATTAGAGTATCAGCAATACAAGAGCTAAGATGTATACTAGAAAAAAATCTAAGTTTTGAAGGTATAATAGGTAGAATCACTACATTTGAGTTATCTAATTTTGACAACTACAGACCAGAGAAAGTTGAATCTACCTTTAAGGCCAAGTTATACTGAAAGATGTTGAACAAGTGAAATCAAAGAAAGGAAGAAAAATAAAGTACATATCCAGTGACAATAGCATTGATGAGGAAGATGTGGAACAATTGGAAGCATTGTTCGCTAGAAGATTTCACAGAGGTAAAGAAAAATTCAAAGGTAAGATGCCTATCATTTGTTTCAATTGCAATGAAGTAGGTCATATTGCTGCCAGGTGTACACAGAAAAAGGATTACAAGGAAGGCAAAAAAAAAAAATTCGGAAGAGATGATAACAAGAGAGATTACAAAGAAAAAGGTAAGAAATGTTACATTGTTGAAAAAAATTCTGATGAAAATGATGATGAAGTTGTTTATGTAGCCATTAAGGACCAATCTGATGAAGAAGAACCCACAACACTGGTAACATGTCTGAACAAGAATGACAGATGGATCATAGATAGTGGATGCTCACATCACATGACAGGAGACAAAAGTAAGTTTGTTAACTTTACTCAGTATGATGGAAATAATGTTAGATTTGGTAATGATGCTCCATGTCAAATCAAAGGAAAAGGTTCCATTAATCTCACAAAACAAATTTCATGTGATAATGCATATTATGTTGAAGGATTAAACTACAATTTGCTGAATGTCTCATAGTTAGGCAATATAGGATGCAAAATAGAATTTGGAAACAAAACTACACAAATCTATGATACTGATGGTAAACTAATAGGAAAAGCAGATCAAATAGGGAGTAATCTATTTTAGCTTGATATGGATGATGTTTCTTGTTTTATTACAAAATTTGATGGTGAATGGTTGTTGCATAGAAGATTATCTCATGTCAACTTTGACAATCTGGTCAACATTAGTAAAATGAAGAAAGTAAGAGGTTTACCAAAATTGAAAAAGCTTGATAATATCATGTGCAAACAATGCCAGCTAGGAAAGGTGACAAAGTCAAGTTTCAAAAGCAAAAACTATACATCTAAAGAAGTACTTGAATTAGTTTATACTGACTTATGTGGTCCAATGGAAGTACAAAGCTATAGAGGAGATAAATACATAATGTTATTTGTTGATGACTATTCTAGAATGATGACTATTATGTTTTTAAAACAAAAATCAAATGCTTTTCAAATGTTTAAGTGGTATGTGGCTAGAGTTGAAAAGGAAATAGAAAAAAGCTTGAAATGCCTAAGATCAGACAGAGGTGGTGAATTCACATCAAATGAATTTGAGATATTCTGTAATGATAAAGGAATCAAAAGAAAAATGTCACCTCCTAGAACTCCTCTACAAAATGGAAATGCTGAAAGAAGAAATAGATCTATGATTGATTGTGCCAGAACACTAATGGTGGAAAAGACTATTGCTCTAAAATACTGGAGAGAAGCTGTAAGTGTAGCTGTTCATACACTAAACCAAGTACAAGTCCAGAAAGGTACAAACACAACACCTTTTGAATTATGGTATGGTCACTCACCCAATGTAAAATATTTCAAAGTGTTTGGTTGCAAATGCTTTATCCTTAAAGATGCTAGAAATGGAAAATTCGATGCAAAAAGTGATGAAGTCATATTTCTTGGTTACTCCACTAGAAGTAAGGCATATAAGTGTTTGAATACTAACACTAACAAAATTGTGGAAAGTGCAAATGTAAATTTTGAAGAGCACACAGAAGCCCAAGCAGAAAAACCAAAGAAAATGGAAGAGTACAAAACCTTTGTGTATTTTTATGAAGGAATTATTCTTGATGAGGATGATGTCAATCAAATTGAAACTCAACAATAAGTATCAATCTTAGCCGAGTCCCAGCCAGTGAATGCTGAGTTGCATTCAAAAGCTGAGTTGCAGAATGAAGAAAATGCACGATATGATTCTAAAGATAGTACACAAGATGAAGAACAACTTGACAATGAAGTGCATAGTGATCCTGAATTTGAAAGATCAAACATGCAAACAAGGACAGATCCAAGATTATCCAAATATGTAAAAGACATCACCTTGTTGAAGAGATAATTGGTGACAAAGATGCAAGACCAATGCCAAGGAATAGAATAAGACATGAATCATGTCTGATTAGCAAATCTAAACCTAAGACAGTATATGGTGCATTACAAGATGATGACTGGTATAAAGCTATGGAAGAAGAGATTGATCAAATAAAGAAGAACAAAACTTGGAGTTTGGTTCCCAGACCAGTTGACAAGAATCTGATTGGCACCAAGTGGGTATTCAGAAACAAGCTAGATGAGAATGGTCAGATTACCAGAAACAAAGCTAGACTAGTATGCAAAGGTTATGCTCAAGAAGAAGGACTAGAATATGGGGAAACATTCACCCCTGTTGCAAGAATGGAAGGAGTAAGAACTTTATTTTCATATGCTTCCTAAAAAGATTTTTAAAGTCTATCAGATGGATGTAAACTCTACCTTTTTAAATTGTATACTAGAAGAAGAAGTCTACATTGAACAACTAGAATGATTTGTTGATGAAAACAATAGGGATATGTTTTGTAAACTACATAAAACACTCTATGGTTTGAAACAAGCACCTAGAGCATGGTATGAGAGACTTCACAAGTATCTAGTGAAAATAAGATTTGACAGAACTGATGATATTAGGAATATGTACATCAAAGCAGAAGAAGGTAAAGACATTATTGTATCTGAAATCTTTGTGGATGACATAGTGTTTGGTGGAAAGGAAGTTTTGTAAAGGCTTTGCTGACAAAATGAAACATGAATTTGAGATGTCCATGTTTGGAGAAATCAAATTCTTTATTGGATTGTAAGTACATCAACTCAAACATGGTATATTTGTGATACAATCAAAGTACATCAAACAAATTCTTAAAATGTTTGGATTGGAGGAATCCAAACCAGTCAGCACACCAATGGCAATAGGAAATAAGCTGTCCAAAAATAATGAATCAACTAAAATTAATCAAACAATGTACAGATCCATGATTGGAAAACTACAATATGTTGTACATAGTAGACTAGACATAGCATTAGCAGTTGGAATAGTGGCTAGATTCTCTACTAATCCTAAAGAAAATCATCTCATAGTAGTAAAAAGAATAATGAGATATCTTAAAGGAATTGATAACTTTGGTCTATACTACAAAAAGAATGGAAAATTTGAGCTCAATGCATATACCAATGCAGACTAGGGAGGTAACATTGACGACAGAAAAAGCACAAGTGGAGGTGCATTATTTCTAGGTAAAAGGCTAGTTACCTGGACTAGCAAGAAACAAACATGTACATCCCAGTCCACTACAGAGTCAGAATATGTAGTAGCTACAGTCAATTGCACAAACATTGTATGGCTCACACATCTATTGAAAGGAATAAAAGAAGAGGTAACAAAACCTATGATATTGTATTGTGATAATACAAGTGCTATAAACATATCCAAAAATCTAGTAATGCATGCAAAAACCAAGCATATTGCAATCAAGTATCATTATGTTGGAGAATTGGTAGAAGATAAACAAGTGAAGTTGGAATACATTCACACAAAGGAAAAAACTATAGATATCTTAACCAAACCATTGCCCAAGGATGCCTATGAATATCTTAGAGGCAAGTTGGGGATAATACCCCTAACTCAAGTAGTCTAAAGGAACAAGGATGTTGACCTGCATCAACAGAAACAAATCATTAAAATATCAGTAAATTGATGCAGACGATGATAGCAGGAGCAAAAGACTCCAAATTAGTCACAAGCATGGTGACAGAGGGACAAAACAACAAAAAGCCAAAGCTTATATTTTGCATAATAAAGATGCTACATCTTTGGCATTTATGTCAAAGAGGGAGAAATGTGTAGAAACTTGATCAATACAAAGAAAGAGGGAGATATATATGAAAGAGGGAGATATAAGAGATAAGTAGTAAAGATGCAAAAGCAAACAAATGTAGCAGACAACATATACAATCGTGGTGGTAACTAAGTCAATTAATTGATCAGTTTGGTTTGCCATCAATGCCAAAGAGGGAGATTGTTGGAAATGATTGAAAAGACCATAAGGAAAGTTGTTGGAATAATCATATGGAATTGGTAAAGAATGTTCTCAATCATTTTTTTATCATTGATGTCAAACTTGCTACTTGCAGGAATGACAATTTCTTTAGTGATCCAAATACTATCAATTAGTTGATTGTCAAGGAGAAGGAAATCAATAAGATGTAACTAGAACACCTAGAGAAAGGTTGAAGTTATGATGTTGTAATGAAGTACAAGGATCAACTAAGCCATTGATGAAAAAGTGTATTTGATGACATACTATAAGACACAGAGAATGGGCACACAAAAATATATCAAAGGTGTAAGGTTTTAGCTAAGACATCTGTAAATCCTAACTAAAGTTCACTAGAGAGAAGGAGCCAAGCAGGCTAATGAGTGCTGAATAGATTCCTAGTCAAAGCCAAGCTAATTTAACTTCAAAGTGTCGAGTAATATCAAGTGTCGAGTGATATGAAGTGCTAAGTGATATCAAGTGCCGAGCAGATATAGGTGCCAAGTAATACAGAGATGCCAAGCACTAGTAAAACTGATAGTGTCGAGTAACACAGAGATGCCAAGTGCCAGTAAAAGCGATAGTGCAGAGTAACATAGAGATGTCGAGCACCAGTAAAACCAATAGTGCCGAGTAACATAGAGATGTTGAGCACCTGTAAAATCAATAATGCCAAGTTGCTGCATTATTTTTAAAATCAAAGATTCGCCAAATCTAAGCCGACAAGGCTGTTACTTAGAAATTTGTGAATTAAATGGAAGATAAGAATGATGAGTTTGTGCCACCGAACACCATGTAGAATATTTTTAAAGATACAACTGATGAAGTTTCTGGATGAGAACAAGATACGAGGTAGATACATTGTATCCTACCTAATCCATTTGAAACTCTAAAATTGGAGAGGGAGAATTCAGCGGCAAAGGAAAATTAGATTTCTATTTAAGGTGTCATAAGTTAATAAAAAAAGGAGAGAGAGAGGCGGTCAGGCATGAAAGCATGAAATGATGAAGGAGGTGCTAAAGAGAAAAGAGAGCATAGTTACTCTATTTCAGTAAGAAGACCCCTGATATGGATGCATTAGTACAATGAGTTAGAAGACTCAAGGAGATGAAGCTTGACAAGAAGACAAGCAATCAGAGCTGAAGTGATTGAAGCCAAGCATAAGGATTGAACTACAAGTGTGATCTAAAATCTGCAAAGTATGTTGTAAGTTATATCACATCAAAAGGCCATTATTGTTACTTTCTAGCAGTTGTAACAGTTAGTTTAAATCCTATGGACTTAGGTTGGTTTAATAGCCATGAGATAAATCTTTTAACAGGGTGACATTCTAAGTGAATGTTCTAAAGTCCTTTAACTAGGCCCGTTCCTAACAGTTTGGTGAAATCCTCTAACAAGGTCACATTTAATAGTGTGTTGTAAGCCTTTAACAAGGCAAGCTTTTAATAGGGCATCACTTTGGAAGAGTGAGAATCAAGTAGCATGTTACTGGTGGTTTTTCCCAAATTGGGTTTTCACGTAAATCATTGTGTCATGTGTTGATCTTGCATATTTTATCTTTGCATGTTGATTTACTGTAACTTGCTAATATGGTTGATTTAAGTTTGAATGGATGAAAAGTGTATGGATTCATTAAAAGTAGTGAAAAAGTATTAATATGGCATTTGGACCTTGAATAACTGATTCATCCCACCCCACCCCCCCCCCCCTCCCCCCCCCTCTTAGTTATTCTAAAGAATTCTAACAACACGATGGAAAGATAAAAAATTTTGTGATTCTAAAAATTGTTTTCCACCTGGATGTATACTTTCAGTTGTAGATTTTTCTAAGAATTATACATTTGCACCTCAAAAAGAGATTCAAGGGCAATATTATTATTCTAAACACGTTGCAATATTTGTCCAATTGACCTATGGACATGCACAATTTGAGGTGGATAAGATAGAAAGTTTGGATGAAAATGAATGCATCATTATTAAAGAGGTTAATTTCTATATTAGTGATCATAGAGTTCATGATAGGAGTTATGTGGCTCATTGTTTTACAATGTTCTCTAAAGAACCTTGAAATCATGGAATAAATTTTTTAGAGCATTGGATTTGGTCTAATGGATGTGCAAGCTAGTATTTACAAACTTACACTTTTCTTTAACTTTATTTTAACTTATATTTATTTGTATGTATGCCTATTTTGATTTGAGACATGTACATAGATAATTGTAGATACTTATCATGTTTCATGTTCATAGGACAATTTAAATCTGCAAAAGCATTTAATTGGTTAGCAGTGCAACATGCTAGAATCAATGTTAGGTTTTAATGGAATTTATTTGAAAGTGGACATAGAAAAGGGGAGCATGATGGAGTAGGCATATGTATAAAGCATGCACTTTTGCAACATGAACTTGTAGGTAAATATATGCATTTATTGTGCATGTTTAATACTAGTAGCATATATTTTAAATTATATATATGCATATTGTATGTACATTCAGAGAATAGGATAGAGAGTTCAAATCAAATTATTGAATGGTGCAAAGTTCATTTTGCCTCTAGACATTGAATACAATAAGCATTACTTTTGGGAAGTGAAAGGTGAACTAAGTTATATTTATTTTAATTGTATTTTTCAAATTTTTGAGTTTTTTATTTGATATTTATTTTGAAATATGACAATTATTTTTTGTATTTGTAACAGATATAGATCAATCAAATCCTTACAATTGTCAAACGATTCCTGGTATTAGAAGTTTACATCAAGTTTACATGTTTTTGTGATGATTGCATTAAGGAAAATGTAGTGAGTGCATGTGAAAATATTGTGAGTGGATATGTTTCACATTGGGATTTGAAGAAGATAGTTAAAAAGCCTCCTTTTGAAGATACTGACATTAACATTTAGATTCATGATCCTATATATTCAGCTGATTATGAGCACATTTTTTATTTAGTTATGGCAAGTGTGTGTGCATATATGCATATATATAAATTAATATACATGTATATTCATTTTCAAATTAATTTATATTTATCCTATTTTTATATACACCTAGGAGATATTTTTGTAGTTCAAGCCTTACCAAATAATGCGGAAAATGTGGACTATTATCTTTTAAGATGCATAAAAGAAAAAAACCAATTGCTAGAAGGAACTATAGATGCTGATGAACAGTCATATCCAATTGGATAACTATTATTGAAGAAACATATTATCATCAAACAAGGGTAATTGATAGTGATATTGAATTTATTAAATACCAGCCTAGAGCAAAGGTTTTAAATTATAGAAACCATGTGATAGCAACCAAGTTACAATTTGAAGCAATACAAAGAAGAGGACATCGTGGAAACCAAAAGTGGAAACTGTCTATTGAAGAACATAAAAAACTTATAGAGATAATAAAAACTAGAGAGGATCCTAACAATACAATGTTTTTGGAGCTCTAATTTACCTATGTACTTATTATGGAGCTCTAGTTCAGCTATGTCTAAAAAGCTCTTATACGTTCAAATTTAATATTGATAGGATATTTGTTTTATAAATTTGTTTACATTAGATCATTTATCTTGGATATGCAATTTATTAGACATGTTTTGTTATTTTTGTTAATATTGTTATGTATTTATGTACATATAATGTCTATGTTCTTATATGATACATTCTTTATGTTTGTATATAATCTTTATGTTCTTATATGTATTAACTTTTATTAATTAAATGATGTAACATGCATTCTTTAGGTCATGCACTCTTTATATGTTCTTATGTACATGTATAGGTTATATTCTTACCTATGCATTAATCTGCATTCTTATATATGTATAATTTAGGGTCTCCCCTTAAGACATGACATTAAATATAGTTAATTATACTTAGATTAAGGTATAAAAAACAATAACATATACATAAAAATGAATATTGAAAACATACATGTCTACATTTAACATGAACATAATTACATATATCTATGAAATAAAATATTATTTATGTTCTTAAATACATTTAAATAAAATAAAAATACATTTATGAAATAAAAAATACATTTTAATCTACATTCTTATGTATAATTTAGGATCTCCCCTTAAGACATGTCATTAAATATATTAAATTACACTTAAATTAAGGCATTAAGATGAATAACATATACATAAACATGAATATTAAAAACATGAATAAGGTATTAAGATGAATAACATATACAAAAACATGAATAACACATACATACACATAAAATATTAAGACATTAAAAGATCAATTTAACATGTACATAAGACATTAAGTTCTAATACTCTTTATGTTCTTAAAAATGTATTAAATTTATTGATAAAATATTGAAAAAATACATACATTCAACATGAACATAAGACATGAACATAATATGTACATCTATGTAAAATAACACATCTATGAAATAATGTATACATGTACCCATGTGAAATGTATCCAAAATACCATATAAAATATTTCCAAAATAGCATATCAAATATCTCTAAAATACCACATGTATCAAATGTATCTGAAATAACATGTACATCCATATAAAAGTTTCCAAAATAAGACATGTATCTGAAATAACATACATATCCATATAAAAGTATCCAAAATAACAAATGTATCTAAGATAACATACATCTATGGATACAAAAGTATCTGAAATGACATGTATATATATAAAATATCTTGACAACATCAATGAAATAGACACAGGTGTAAACTAAGATCAACCACATTCCCCTCCTAATCCTTGACCTCAAAAGGCTCTATAATTTGGATCTATACCCTATGTCAAATGAAAGAAATTTGTAAAATTATAAAATTATAAATATTCATGTATACATGCATGTATTAAATATCATATGTGAAATATATATCCATCAAATATATATAATAAAAAATACAAAACATACCTGTGATTCATGTCATGGAGGATCTGTTATGGTCTACAGATCTCCAAAACACAATAGATTATCATTAAGACCTTATAGAACACACATGTACATGTAAAAAAGTTAAATTGAATGACTCAAGAATATGTATGTATATACCTAAGCACATACATATAAAAGATCTTTAGTATGCTAAAAAAACTATATACATGTGTAAATTATAGTAACAAATAAATATAAACAATAATAAATTTACAATATTTATTGTAGCATCATGTAATGCTCTACCAATTTGACTGACATCTGAGTCATGTAGCGATAGAGTAATCTCTAAATCATGGTGTATATGTTACTTTAGTATGTTAGAAACACCAAATTAAAACAATCAACAGCATTTTCATACTAATTTAACATAACTTCATGAGAGACAAAGTGAAGTCCTCAAATGAGAGTATGAGCCATGGATAGGCTCTCTCAATGAGGATGATCACTTGATGTAGAGGTGTGTCTAATAGCTAAGATGGCTTGATTATGTATGTATGCTCAAATGCTCAAATGGGCTTCAATGGAGGATTTTTGATAGATTTTGGTGAATAGATTTGATGTAAAACTGGCTTCTCAAAATGGCATTATGGCTTTACTTTCTAGATTGTGTTGTTTTTGCATAGGGCAAGGATCCAATTTATAGGCAAGAGGTTTGAGGGATCGAGGGCTAATATGGAAGGAAAGGAGAAACCTTATGGAGGGTTCAAATTGAATGAGAGCAGAGCACATGGATTGTGCTTCCTTACAGCCAATCAGGGAGTGACACATTTCACAGGGTGAGAAGATGGAGGAAAGGGCAAGGATGAGTCAACAAAGGAAGCTCAAGGGATAATATCTTCATAATGACCCTTCATAAGTGCTTTGTAAGAGCATTGAAGGAGAGTGTAAGAGATATTTGAGGGTCATTTATGTTAGAGGGCGAGGAATTTTGACTTGGGTTGGATTAGGAAAGTTTTAAGTTTTCTTAGGATTGTGCAAATGATTAGAGGATGGATTAGGATGGTTTAGGATTAGCTTAGGGATAGGCAAGTGGATGGCAATAAATGAGGGTGGGTGAAGGAGGAGATATTTGTTAACTTTGGCTTGGGTTAGCAAGTCTTAGCCCATGTTTAGGGAATGTGACAAGGTTAGGAGGGGATTAGGATTAGGATTAAAGATAAGGATTGACATCTTCTAGAAGAGTCTAGGCTTTGGATGAGGATGAAGACTTTCTAGAAGAGTCTAGAACTTCCTAAGATGAGGATAAAAAAGGTTTTTAGGAAATAAATAAAGTTTTAATTATTTCAAGGGTTTGGGTTGAGGAGATATTTATTAAAATATTTTTAATAAACATGAGAATTAATATTTAATCTTAATTAAATATTTTGATTTGGGATTAGGGGTAGGAAATGTAGGGCCCGTTTGCCGTTGCACCAAAAGCCATGACTATTAGTGAACATGGAACACCACATAATTAACCATCTATGGGAAGGGCATGTTGCATCACCCAACAATCTCCCCCTCAACGTGCATACCAGGTGCTTACACGGGTTGGGAAGGCACCGGGGAGATTTGAACCCATGACCAAGCCAAAGCCAGGCTCTGATACCAATTGTTGGGCCCATTTACCATTGCACCAAAAGCCATGACTGTACTTGAACATGGAACACCACATAATTAACCACCCGTGGGCAGGGGAGCGCGTTGCATCACCCAACAGGAAATGATGAGATTAGCCTTTAATCAAAATTAAAGAAGGATTAGAAGATTTTTGAAGAGGTTAGTGGTCTTAAGGAAATTGGCCAAGTTTTGGGCAAAAAAATAAATAAATAAATTATTTTGGGATTTTTGGTCAATTTATTAATTAAATAATTAATAAATAAGGAAATAATGTTTAAATAAGTTTAAAACATTTTTGGGAGGGATTCCTTAATTAAATATTTTTAATTAAGATAAAGGGATTTAATGGCATAAAAAAAATTAATTAATTAATAAATGATGATGTCATCAGGAACTTTTTTCAAAAAATAAAAATATTTTATTTTCTAAAGGATTTTTAGGTGTCTACATTTTGCCCCTCTTTGATGTGATGCCGCAAGTGGCATGGCATCAAAGATAACAAAATAAGATGCCTAAGGCTAGAGCAGAAGAGGAGAGAATGGACTGCGAGATGCCCCCTCAAGAAGGTGGCAAGGAGAGAAAGCGAGGCTTTATGGCTTCTTGAAAAGTACAAGAATCTTGGCGGGTGGGAGGATGAGGAGTGGCTTAAGAGAAGAGGTTTAGTTAGCTCAAACTCTCACTATGGTTGAATGATAAAGGGGAAAATCAGAGGCACAAGAGTAAATAAGCTTAAGACTTTCAGGATTGGGGGGAGGATGAAGGAGTAGAGTGCTATAAAAAAAGGATTTAGGATAGGGAGATGGATGATGAGATCATAAAGTTGATGCAATAGGATTTCAAAGAGCTAGATTGGCAAGGGATGGGTTTCGAAGATCCCTAGGACTAGGATTGTGGATCTCGAAAGATGAAGCTTGGTGGATTGATTTGATTGGTGGATCTTAACACTAGGATTGTGGATCCCTAAAGCTAAGAGTGATGATTGATTCAAAGAGATACTAATGCATAAGCTAGGGTAGGAGAGATAGATGTTGGATATGGATGGGGAATAATGAAGATGAAGTGATTCCATTGAATCTTTTTGAACAGGGGGATACTTCAAAGAGAAGTAACACCATGTAGTTGAGCACTAGATTCGCTATAGGACTATTGGTTAATTACCAAGGTTACCAAGAACATCAAGGCCTTTTCACCAACTATCTAGAGGATTGACGGACTTGACTCAAAATAAACACGCAAAGATTGCCCTAGTAGCACACATGAATCCCAGAGGAAGCATCATGGAACTGACACTGGGTAACCCACAAGCAGAAAAGAAAAACAAACAAAAGACCTGATCAAAACCTTACACTTAGATTGCTCCATTCACAGTATACCATGATATGCAAGATCGTGGCAACCTTGAGGAGGGAACAAAAAGATTGTTTGGAAAAGATACTTCAAGACCCAAAGGGAAGATTCCAAATCAAAAGAAATCAAAAATACAAAAGAGAACTATTTTCCAATGAGATGATTAGGACGAGGTACTAACAGACCAAGATAAGACATGAGGAAAGCTATATCCTACAAGGATCTATCGAAGAGCACCTAAGCTGATGGATTTGAATGAGTGATGCATCTAGCAAGCTCAACTTAGAAGGATAACACTTTGGTGACAAGAGATCTAGCTAAAGGATGCATTGGAATAGGTAGCCAAGGGTTGTGCGATGTGTGCAAGATGTTGATCAAGGATGAACTAACATGAAAGCTGGATAGATACAATGGTACTAAGCTAAAGAGGATATACAAGCTCATAGACCAAGATCTGTTACAAATGAACAAGGTTGTTCATGTTTGGGTTTTGTGAGATGGAAATGTTTTAGAGTGTGTTGGATGGATAGTTGGATAATTTGATGGTTTTGTGAAAATCTTAAGGAAAATAGGATTCTTTTTGTGCATGTGATAGGATACAAACTAGGATACAAGATTATTTACAAGTTGGAATATGGTACAAGTTTTGGACAAGATTTGGATATACAAACTATGGTACAAGGGATGATACAAGATTTACAAGGTATGATAAAAGCTTTGGTACAAGATTTACAAGTTGAGGTACAAGATTTACAAGCTGTATAAGAGGTATTTACAAGCTTCATTAGATGTTGGATATTTGGTCGGAACACCAAGGGAACAACCAAGTGTTTTATGGGATGGTGAGTGGATGGATGAGGGATAGGATAGTGATAGATAATGGATTAGTCTTAGTACACAAGGCATCTAAATTACCAGGTTTTCACCGAGGTACCTATCCAAGGTGCTTGAATTGCCATGTTTTCACCATTGGATGCTTATTTCTCTTTACTATTTTTTATTTTTATTTTTAATAATATTTTCAAAAGATAGCTATACCAAGGATCTTCAAGCATATAACTTCTTAAGATGAATGATGTTAATAGGATCATTCAAGAGTTCTCCTTCTGGTGTAGATAGCTAATAGGCTCTGGAGCCAAAGGAGGCAGTGAAAACATAAGGACCAAGCCATGTAGGTTCAAACTTGCCTTTCTTTTCTCATTTAGCTTGGACTTTCATATTTTCTTTGAGGACCATGTTGCCTGGCTAAAAGTGTCAAGGAAGCACCTTCTTTTTGAAGTTCCTTTTGAGACAAGATTCATAGACTCTGAAGTGATCATAGGCATGTTGTGACTTCTCATCTAGGAGATCTAGCTGGGTGAGCCGAGCTACTTTGTATTCTTCATCTGATATTTGCCCTTGCAAAGATACGCGCAAGGAGGGAAGATCAACCTCTATGGGTAGTATCACTTTGGCACCATAGACTAGGGAGTATGGAGTTGTTCTTGTGGATGTATGAAAGGAGGTTCAATAGGCCCATAGGGCTGGATTTATTTGTAGGTGCCAATCACGGCTAGAATCATTGACAACTTTCTTTAGGATTTTGAGGAGGGTTTTGTTAGTTGCCTTTGCCTGGCCGTTACCTTGTGGGAAATATGGGCTAGAAAGTGGTATGGACGCAAAGGGAAGTGCATAATTCTTCTATGTTGATATTTTCAAAGTTACCTCCATGGTTGGTGAAGATGGTGGATGGGATGCTGAAATGACAAAAATGTGGTACAAGATGAACTTGGAGACTTGAACTCCTGTAGCTAAGACTAGGGGGACTGCTTCCACCCATTTAGTGAAATAGTCTGTAGCTATTATTATCTATTTATTTCTATCAGATGAGAGAGGTGCAATAGTTCCAACTAGATCGAGGCCCCAACATGCAAAGGGACAAGGTGGTGCAATAGGTTGTAGATCTTGTGTTGGAGTGTGCACAAGATTGGCATGTTGCTGACATGGGAGACATTTTCTGACAAGGTCACAGGAGTCTTCTTTGATGGTAGGCCAATAGTAGCCTACTCTAAGGATTTGTCATGCTAGGACAATACCACTCTTGTGGGCACTGCTAAGTCTGGAGTGTACTTCTTTTAATGCCATCACAACCTCATTTTGGTCTAAACACCTAGAGAGAGTATCATGATAACCTTGATGATATAGGGTATTGGCTATGATGACATAGCAGGATGTTTTTTGGATGAGGTTTTCCCGTTGGGTTTGTGTGAGGTGAGGGGATATGATACCATCTTTACGGTAAGCATGGATTTCATGGTACCAAGGGGATTAAGGACCAACCAAGATGAAAACATGATTTGAATCCTCATTCGCATAAGCAGGTGTGAGCAGTTGCTCGACTAAAAACTCATATTGCGTAGCTTCTTGGGGAATTTCCAAGAGCGAGCTTATAGTAGCCATAGTGTCCGCTACTTTGTTCTGCATTCGAGGCACTTGTATAAACTAAAGCTTTGTAAAATGTTGGGTTAGCTGATCAACTAGCACTTTGTAGGCTAATAGCTTTTCATCTTGGGTTTGATATTCATTTAGGACTTGCTTGATGATGAGTTAAGAATCGCCAAAGATTTGTAACTTAGTGATGTTCCATTCTATGTCTATCTTTAATCCTGCTATGAGGGCCTCATATTCAGCTATATTTTTGGTGCTAGGGAATTGTAGCTTAAAAACTTTTGGAATGTAATCTCCTTGAGGTGTGACCAACAATATTCCTGCTCCTGATCCATGAGATGTGTATGAGCCATCAAAATAAAGTTTTCATGGGATCTATTTTTCAATTAGACAGATATGTTCATCTAGAAATTCTGTGATCAAGGGATATGTATCTACTAGAGGTGCATCAACTAGGTGATCTGCTATAGCTGGCCCTTTGATTGCCTTTCTATCCACATACTGGATGTCAAACTTGCTAAGGAGCATAACCCATTTGGCCAAATGGCCTGTAAGTGTTGTTCTAGAGAGCATATACTTGAGAGGATCAATTTTGGATACTAGCTAGATGGTATGACTTAGCATGTAGTGGTGAAGCTTTTGAGTTGAGAAAACAACTGCCAAACAAATTTTTTCAATAGGAGTGTAATTGAGTTCATAACCAACTAGGGTTCTACTGATATAGTAGATGGCTCTTTCTCTGTCATAGTCATCATGCTATGCTAGAAGTGCCCCTAGAGCAATAGGCATTGCTGATATGTACAAGATGAAGGGATGACCAGGAACTGGTGGAACCAAGATAAGGGGATTGGCGGGATATTGCTTGAGCTGATCGAAGCTGCATTGACATAAAGAATCCCACTTGAAGTTCTCATCTTTCTTTAGTAGATGTGCAAATGGCATGCAATTATCTGCAAGCTGAGAGATGAAGAACCGGATGGATTGAAGCTTTCCCTGAAGAGTACAAAGCTGCCATAGTGTCTGGGGAGGAGGAATGTCTAAGATAGTCTTGACCTTCTTGGGGTCGATCTCTATACCTTGTTTAGAAACTATAAAGCCTAGAAGCTTGCTAGAGGTGACCCCAAAGACACATTTCTTGGGATTCAACATGAGATGATATTTGGCTAACCTATCAAATACTTTCTCCAGGTCAACAAGATGATCCATTAAGGTGTGAGATTTAACCAAGATATCATCCACATAATCCTCCAAAATGCTATGGATAAGATCATGGAAAATGGCTATCATAGCTCTTTGATAGGTAGCGCCAGCATTCTTTACGCCAAAAGGCATCATGTTGTAGCAAAAGGTTCCCCAAGGGGTAGTGAATGTTGTCTTATGCTGATCCTCTTCTACAATCTTGATTTGATTATACCCAGAAAACCCATCCATAAGGGACAAAATATCATGTCTAGCTGTAAGGTCTACAATCATATCTATGTTGGGTAAGGGAAAATCATCTTTTGGACAAGCTTTGTTAAGATCTCCGAAATGATCCACTCTGAGTAGTCGATAGGTCAGATAACCTTAGCAGCTAATATTCTTTCTAATTCAGCTTTGACTAGTAATGCCACCTTGGGGTGCATTTTTCTAAGCTTTTGTCTGACAGGCCTGATCTTTGGATCAACTACAAGATGATGAATTACAAGCTTTGGATCAAGTCCTAACATGTCCTGATATGACCATACAAATCAGCCAATGTTCTCTCTTAAGACCTTAAAGAGGAGATTAGCTTGGTCTTGCGATAGGGATGCAACAATGTGAACAAGTCTAGGGATCTCTAAAGAATTGATGTTGACTTCTCTACTATCCTCAATTAGAATAGAAGACACCTCTGGTTGATTATCTTGAGGAGGAAATGCTAAATCCTCATGTTCTGCTTGTGACTTTGGATTTTCTCACTGAGGGGCTCTCTTCGCTACCTGAGCTAGTCTCAGATTTTCCTTAGTTCCAGTTTTGGGTGTATGAGAACTAGGTTGGGGATTTTCTCCAAAATACCCCTTGGGATCTAGCTTATTGATATAGGAAGAATTTGGCTTTTTTTGCTTGTGAGGAGTTCTGACTCCCATGAATCTTAGAAGCACTTCCTCTAATGTGAACTCATCAATGTGTATGACAGTTGGCTGGTCCCAATCTATGAGTTCAGGGTGAGCGAGTGGTAGGTCGATGAAATGGACAGATAGTTCTTGGAGAAGAGAGTCTCCCAGGGAGATTTGGTTTGGGATATTGTCGTAGGATCTCTTTTCAACTTCCTCCAGAATGTCCTCAATTTCTACAGGGTCATGGTGGATGTTCAAAAAAGCATGACTGTCCATATTGGTACCCACAGTTGTGGGTATGCCAAAGCCTAGACCTAACTTCTTTTCTTGTTTGTGTACTTTGATGGGACATTGGATGCCTCTTTCCTCTAGTCCTAGACCACCACCTTGATAGTTCCATTTTTCAGTGATGAGCTTATGTGCTTGGGGATACTTCTAGCTAAAGTGATCAAGGTGTGCTTGATTTCTTGGAGGTGCATCCTTATGTAACCAATTGTTGATATCCGGAGTGAGCTCCTCATGAAGAGGGATTCTCAGGGATACAAAGGTTGTTGGACCAAGTTGTGTGTATCAAGGTGGTGGAGTCTCCTTGGCTCTATGATATGTGGGTCATCCATGGTTGTGTGGATCAAGTGGCAATGCACCAACTACAAATGCATCAGACAGGTTATACTCTCCACAACCTTTGTTGTTGATCTTTAGGGTAGATAGGGTGGAGGCGAGGATGGTTTCTGGGTCATTATAGGTGTTGGATAAACTGGCAATGGAATGGCCAATTTTGATGCTAGGGAAATGGTTTGTATATGAGGCTTCAACTGCATTGCAATAAGCAAAGGGTTTTGGATCAGCATGGATGTTCACTTCAGTGCTCTAATGCAAAAATCTAAGGCACTGATGATATGTGGATGGAACAGCCTTCATGGCATGGATCCATGGGCATCCAAGGAGGATGTTAAATGGTAGGTTTAGATAAACAACATGGCAAATTTTTTTCTAGATGACTGGCCCAACCTTGATGGGTAGCAAAACTATTCCCTCTTTGGTTCTCTCTAGATTATCATAAGCTTTAATAGTGATAACCTCATTGATGGTATCTGCCTTAGTATACCCAGCATGTTTTATGAATTTTAGGGTGCAAATATTCAAGGCTAATCCATTATCTATCATCACTCTTTTTATGGAAAAATTGGATACCATAATGGCTATGTGAAGTGGAAGGGTGTGATATGGCTCTACCACAGGTATATCAGTGGGCTTGAATGATAAGGCACATGAGGATGAAAGGTGTCCAAAAAGATTATGAAAATTAGTTGCATTGATATTTGAAGGGACACAAGATTCTATGAGAGCACTATCAAGGATGTGTTTGTACACAGGACTAGTGCGAAGAAGGTCTAAAATGGATATTTGGGCTGGCATGTTCCCAAGGTGTTCTAAGATATTATACTAGCTTTTTGATGGAGTTGATGATGTTGCTAGGGTTGATAGTGCTGATGGGACTGATGGGACTGCAATGTTCAATCACACTCTTTGAGTGGTGACTGCACACTCATTGTTTGGGCCTTCGATATTGATAACATTAACAGAAGGCTCTTTCTCAGATATACAACCTATGAGGCTACCATAGTCTATGCAGGATGAAGTGTGGTCATTGTTCTTCCCATTTTGTTGGTTTGGCTAGAAGTTGTTGGTGTTGTTGGTTTGGATGGGTGCTTTTCCAAAATTTTGGTTGTTGTAAGGAGGAAAATAATTTTGATAGATCTACAAGCCTACATTAGGAGAGGTTTGTGCTCCAACTATGATTTCTTTCCAATCAATGAAGTCCTGCACATAATCTTTCAGCTACATGCATTTGAGGGTGGTGTGCCATTTCACCCTATGAAACTTGCAATACTCATTGTCTCTATACCATGCAGCTTTGGATTGGCCTAGGTTGATTTGCTAGGTAGGAGGAAATTTGATGAGGTTTTCCTTGACTAATTTCTCAAAAATGACATCCAATGGCTCACCAAGCGGTGTATAGTTTTGAGGTGCAGGTTGGAACTTGGGCTTTGGTCCTGTAGCTACATTGATGGAATTAGCTTTATTGTTAGACCCTTGAAAGTTGGGCTTTGGATTGTGGCTTTGAAAGTTTTGTTGACTCTTCTGTTGTTTGTTGATAGCTTGTTGATTATTTGGTTGATAAGGTGGGTTGGACTAATTTTGGGAAGGACCAACAATATTCACATTTCTAGTGTCAGTGACCCCATATATTGCAATGTGCTTTTTTTTGTTCCAATACCTAGACTTGTCATTTGAATGGGTTTGATTTTGGTTGGCTTCCTTGTTAATCTTGACCACACCATCTTTAATGAGTCCTTGCTCAAGGATCATTCCTTTTTCTTTGATATCTTTGTAGGTCTGCAAATAGTTCATGGTCATGTGGTGAACTAACCTGGGATGGGCATTATCAATAAACATTTTCACCAAATGGCGCTCTGGCAGGGTGCAAGATATGTGGGTGGTAAGGGTTTGCCATCTTTGCAGATATTTAGCAAGACTTTCTCCATTTTCTTGGTGTGGACAAGATCAACCACTGATAATTCTATCTCAAAAAGATGGGCATATTGGGCTACAAATGCCTCAGAAAATTCAACAAAGTTTTTGATTGTGCCATATGGGATTCTATAAAACCATTCAAGAGCTAGTCCAGCCAAACTTTTGGGGAAGAGGCATGTAAGGAAGACATCACTGTATGCCACTTCTTGGTAATACATGTAAAATTCTTTGATATATGTGACATGGTCTCCTTTTCCTCTAAATTTGTCAAACTTGGGTATCTCAAAGTGTTTGGGAAATGGTGTCATGGTAATGGCTCTGTCAAATGGGTAAGGACACACATTCTCAAACTTGAAGGTTTTTGGGTCATTTCCCTCCTGGATTCTCTTCAAAGCTGTCTTCATGGCTTCTCATTTTGAATTAATGGGTGATGGCTATGGTGCCTCCACTGTAGGAGCACTCTGAGGGAGATATGTACTGAATGGTGCAATTGAATATGGATGGCTTTGAGGTATGGGCTGGTAGGAATTGTACATGGCTTGGGCAATTGAATGGTGGATGATGGGTTGCTGAGGTGGAGGTGGCACATATTACTGCATGTGTTGTGAGGCTTGCTATTGATATTGGATTTGAGGTTGGGATTGAGGAACATAAGCTGGCTATGGGATAAATGGATTGCTCTGTGGAGGTAAGGTATAAGATGGTTATGAAGCTTGGGGAAAGGATCGGGGAGCTTGTGGAACGTGACTTTGGATTTGAGGAGTTTGACCAATATATGTGGGTTGTACCCCCATTTGGGAAGGTATCTGCATGGCAAAAGAGGCCAAGTATTTGGTGGTTGGTGGTGGTGGATTTCCTCTTAGAAGTGGCATAGAAAAATAGTTGGTAATAGGAGGTAATGGATTAGTTGGTGGTGGAGGTGGTGGGAATTGAAAGCTTGAGAATGGAACTGATGGGGTTTGATAGCTTGGTGGCTAGATTTGAAAGCTTGGTAGAGTGGTGGTAGGAGCTTGGGTCACTTGAGAGATTGGAAGAACATTGGTAGTAGCTTGTGGGGTTTGATAGCTTTGTGGAGTGAGGGTAGTAGCTTGTGGATTTGTGGCTGATGGCATTGAGCTCCAAGGACCTAGTGGAAATGATGGAATTGTGCTCTGAGCTGAGGTAGACAAACTAGGGGTGATGAAAGGTTGAATACTTGGCCCCACAGGTGGCATTCCAGTTATATATTGCTAAGGTTGGCCAAAGATGCTAGCACTAATTTGGGAGATGGGTGGATTTGGAAGGCCGAGTTGGTGAGCAGCAACAACAATAGTGAAGGGAGTGAATGATTAGGTGTTTTGGGTGAAGGGGGTTTGGGATGGAGTGGTATGGACCAATGGTGGAGTGGTGGTAGCTAGATTGGCTTGCAGAATGGAGATTTCAACTTGAGTGGAGGCTGGTATGTTTGGGTCTGTTGGATCATATGAGGTGGGTTAAGGCTCTTCTTTTCGTATATACAAAGGATGATTTGGATCATAAGAGCCTATGGGTGGTGGTAGCTACCCAAACAGAGGGTGAGAAGGATCTAATAAGGGAGGAGGTCTTCCAAAATTGAAGGCTCCTATGTTGTCCCTCTGAAAGTTTTCCATGATTGTTTCTTTTTTCTTGTCTATAATGGCATTCACCAATACTGCATTTCCTGGTAGGTTCACGAAAGCTTCAATGTTAGTAGGTGATGGTATAACATTCTTTGGGCTGAAGGATGGTTGAGTGCTTAAGGGGAGTGATGGTGTCTGATCCAAATGAAAGGGCTCCATTATTTCCTTCTTCTTCTTGGCTAAGTGAGTGATGGGTGGCATGAAAATGTTCCTAGGGATGAGGTGCAACAATGTTGATGGATGCAAAAGGGGGGAGGCTTTTCTATGCAAATGATTTCCTAGGATGAGGCAAAGCTATATGAAAAACCTAAGGAAGACTGGTTAGGGATTCTAACTTAAAAGATATGTTTCCAAAGCACGAAAGGTTTGCTTTCTTATATGCAAGCTTGGTGGTGATTTGTGTCAACTTAAGGATAGGATAATGATCCCTTAGGAAAAACATGAGATTGGCCACTTGTGGATCCCAACCTTTAGCTCAAGGTGATGAGGGATGACAAGTGACAAGGCTAGATTACCCTAGACAAATCTCTATCAGAGGGATAACCTTGGTGAGAGTAGTGGATTTGCAAGATGATAGGAAAAGAAATATCTGGCATTGTGACAACAATTTTGAAGGTTTGGATGTAAACTTTTTGATTGCAAGCTAGATGGTTTGGTTCTAAGGCAAGGAACTATATGAGATGAATGAGCTAAAATGGTTAAAGGGATAACCTAGAATGGCTGGCTTTCCTACAAAGATGACTCTAAAATGAAACTTATGCAAGAATATGTGGAGAAACAAGGGGGCCTAATCATAGAAATCATGCCTAGTTGGTAAGACATAAGTAGGGTTAACTCCTAGATGTTTTCTAAATCTGATAGTGTGATCTAACTAGGCATGTTGAAGGGCTTCGTCGACAGCTTTGTCTTCTACTTTTTGGAGTTTGGTAATTTTAGGGTTTGGTGTTACTTCCTTTCTCTTGGCTAAAATTTCTTGGTATACCTGAGATGGCTTGAGTTTGGCTTTGTGAAACTTCTGTTTGGGTTTGGGTTGTTCTAACATAAATTCCTGAATCTATTTGGCTTTGAGAGATCATGGTTGTTTTGCTTCAACTTTGTTCAACTTTTGAAATAGGCAATGACTACGCTAAGTGTTCCTTAAGCTAGGATTGACTGAGTTTGGCAAACATTCATTCAACAAGTAAAAGATCAAGCAATAGATAAGAACAACTAGATAGAAGTTTTGATTCTTAGAAGATAGTAACTACGCTGTCGAGTGTGTATATTTTACAAATTTTTTGATCAGTCACTTCAAACACATTAACATCCTAGATGGTTGTCTACAAGACTGATAGTTGGTTTAGCTAGGGAGTCCTCGATATACCCAAGGTATGTGAGGCCCAAATTCGTAGATGAAACCAAAACAATGTCACATAGTTGAGAGGAGCGGTAACCCACTTCTCCTCTTTCACTTCTCAAGGGTATAAAGTTCCTTGAAACTTAGCTCGAGTGATAGAATTTAGATCCAAAGAGAGGTTTCTTTGGATTCACCTCTCGATCTTTATACTCCGCCAGAATGCTGGAGTTGAGGTTGTCCCAAGGGGTGATAAAATCTCCAAGTAGGCCTCCTAAAAGCTAACACAAGATTTTGGATCCTAATTTTATGCACCCAAGATGGCCTTGAAAGATGACAAGGGGAGAGAAGACTTGGATGATCTTGGGCTAAAAGATAGAGTTCTCTTACAACTAACGCTTTAAGTTTTCTAATCTAGACCTTTTGAAAACACATGTGATTTAAGATGCAAAAGTTCAATTCCAATTTGAAATGCACTAACAAATGAGAAGTGATCGAGGAATGAATACACCAAGAAGATTTAGGGTCAACAAAAAGTAAACTCACATGCCCAGAGGCCCTCCATGTCAAGTATTGATTGATTTTCTTTAAGGCATTCAAGATTGAGTGTGAGTTTATTTTAAGCTCAAAAAAAAGATGTGTGTAAAGCTCAATTTCAAGCGTGCGCCCTGAGGCCCTCCATGTCAAGGTTTGTTCAATTTTTATGACCAAATGAAGTGTTAGTGAGACTAATGTGCATTCAAGAAATTTTCTATCTTAGAAAAACCAATAAAAACTCAAGTGAGTGGAATTTGATTTTTGTGGAGCACTTAACACCTTCTTAGGTAGACCCATCCCCATATATGGCATTGATATTGCAACCAGTGGTTAGAATGATGGGTGATTAAAGAGGGTGAGTCCAACAATAAATTCACTCAAAGTGTCTTTATTCATTTTTATAACTTAGAAAGTTTCTAAAATGTGGATTGTTTTTATGCCCCAAAAGATGATTATTTGATCTATGGCATTCAAGATTGGATTTGTTGTTTTAATCATGCATTCATAAAAAAAAAAAAAAAAATTGATTTTAATCCATGGCACTCAAGAGTGATTTTAGCAACATGCATTCAAAGACAAGTGATTAAACATTCAAGCTTTTTCCTTTGAGCTTTCAAGATTGAGATTTTGCGTGTTGTTTTAAGAACTTTGAAGTGTTTTTTTTAAACCTTAGATCATTCAAGATTGTTTTGGACTCAAAAGTGAAAATGACTCTTTGGACTTTGGTTTTCATTCAAGATTTTGTGTTCTAGTTTGCATGTTTTAAGCCTAAAAAAATGATATTCCTAGATTGTTTTGATGCATGAAAAACCTAGGAAACATTCAAGATTTTGCAACAAGACATTTGTTTGGAACAAATAACAAAGCTTTTAGGACAATTTTGCCAACCATTTAGGACTCTTAGTTTTCATGAGATTTTTTAAAAAAAATTAAAATATTTGCAAATGAGGTTCATTTTATCCTTGATTGATGCTTTGAGTTTGATTTAGATTTTAGTGTGCACTTAGTGTTGATTTTCAACCTTTTGAAATGGAAACTTGAAGTTCTTTTTAAATTTCCAAAAATGAAGTGTTCCTAACTTTGCATGAATGCATCTAAAACCTTGATGGTGCAAGGATGCAAATGATTGGATTGGTTTAATTTCACTTGTTAAAAGATTTTTTTTTTTGAGAAATTTTTACTTTTTAATGGATTTAAGTATGATTTGGGGGTTCATTTTAAGCACTTAAAAAAAAGTGTGTATGATTTTGCTTCCTTAAAAAAAAAAAAAACCCCTAAAGAAGAAGAAGAAGAAGAAGTAGATGGAATAGAAGAGGAATATAGACAAGAAGAGGAAGAAGAATTCCAAGTGTTCCTTCCACCTATAAGCTTGAAAATTTTCCAAACACTATGAGATAGACTATGAGTTCCTTTATCTTCTTCATGCTCATGTGGACCTGCAAAACCAATTTATACAATCCTTCCAATCACAAAAATAAACAAAATTAGCCAAAATTAGCAAATGACATACAAAACCTGACTAAAAAAGCTAATGAAGATGACCCATGCGGGGTCCCACAAGGCGTGCCAAAATGTATATGCTACTTTAGTATGTTAGAAACACCAAATTAAAACAATCAAAAACATTTTCATACTAATTTAACATAACTTCATAAGAGACAAAGTGAAGTTCTCAAATGAGAATATGAGCCATGCATAGGCTCTCTCAATGAGGATGATCACTTGATGTAGAGGTGTGTCTAATTGCTAAGATGGCTTGATTATGTATGTATGCTCAAATGCTCAAATGGGCTTCAATGGAGGATTTTTGATAGATTTTGGTGAATGGATTTGATGTAAAAATGGCTTCTCAAAATGGCATTATGGCTTTACTTTCTAAATTGTGTTGTTTTTGCAAAGGGGAAGGATCCAATTTATAGGCAAGAGGATTGAGGGATGGAGGGCTAATATGGAAGGAAAAAAGAAAGCTTATGGAGGGCTTAGATTGAATGAGAGGAGAGCACATGGATTGTGCTTCCTTACAACCAATCAGAGAGTGACACATGTCATAGGGTGAGAGGATGGAGGAAAAGGCAAGGATGAGTCAATAAAGGAGGCTCAAGGGATAATATCTTCATAAAGACCCTTCATAAGTGCTTTGTAAGAGCATTGAAGGAGAGTGTAAGAGATATTTGAGGGTCATTTATGTTGGAGTGTGAGGAATTTTGACTTGGGTTGGATTAGGATGGTTTTAAGCTTGCTTAGGATTGTGCAAATGATTAGAGGATGGATTAGGATGGTTTAGGATTAGCTTAGCGATAGGCAAGTGGATGGCAATAAATGAGGGTGGGTGAAGGAGGAGATATTTGTTAACTTTGGCTTGGGTTAGCAAGTCTTTACCCATGTTTAGGGAATGTGACAAGGTTAGGAGGGGATTAGGATTAGGATTTAAGATAAGGATTGACATCTTCTAGAAGAGTCTGGGATTTGGATGAGGATGAAGACTTTCTAGAAGAGTCTACAACTTCCTAGGATGAGGATGAAAAAGTTTTTTAGGAAATAAATAAAGTTTTATTTATTTCAAGGGTTTGGGTTGAGGATATATTTATTAAAATATTTTTAATAAACATGAGGATTAATATTTAATCTTAATTAAATATTTTGAGTTGGGATTAGGGGTAGGAAATGATGGGATTAGCCTTTAATCAAAATTAAAGAAGGATTAGAAGATTTTGGAAGAGGTTAGTGGTCTTAAGGAAATTGGCCAAGTTTTGGACAAAAAAATAAATAAATTATTTATTTTGGGATTTTTCGTCAATCTATTAATTAAATAATTAATAAATAAGGAAATAATATTTAAATAAGATTTAAACATTTCTGGGAGGGATTCCTTAATTAAATATTTTTAATTAAGATAAAGGGATTTAATGGCATAAAAAATAATTAATTAATTAATTAATGATGATGTCATCAGGGACTTTTTTCAAAAAATAAAAATATTTTATTTCCTGAAAGATTTTTAGGTGTCTACACATGGAACATAGGTGCTCTAAGGCCAGGCTGTCTAGGAGTAGGAATAGGTGCTATTGGATCTTGAGAAGGTGTGGAGATAGGTGTTGTATGACCGTCTGTAGGAGTAGGTGATGTAGAATGTGCAAGGATATCCTCCTATCTCTATAAGGGTTGTGGTCCTACTATGCATGACAAAATATGGCTAATGTTTCCACCAAATTCATGAAGAGGAATCCTCGTGACCATCGATAATGCCTGATATGATCCAAGAAGATTAGATGCTAAATAAGATGCCATATGATGCAATGCATCCACATCTAATATAGCCAAAACCTCTAGTGGTGATGATATATCTTACATCTCATACAGATCATCAACTCTTGTACTAGAGGATGCACCTGTCAAAATGGGACCACAAGATCGTAACATATATCAACCACATCTATCTAAAGATATCTCTTGTAAGTGTCTGGCAACTGTGGCAATGCTAGAAAATATATGATGTCTAACTATATCATCAAGAACACTCGAACCTGTAGTAGTCATCTATGGACCTCTTAGCATGACCAAAAGGTATGGACCCACCATTGTTCATTTATTAATGGGGACAGGGGCATTTGTAGGTCTAAATCTCTCTAACAATTGGCCTTGGCCCTACCTAGCATGACTTGGAAAATTTGTATAGTTGACATCATGATGCAAACAAAATTTTGCATACAATTATTTATAGAAATAAAGAGGAAACTCATTCTTCTATGGCCACTTGTGATGCACAGCTAACAATCAAGGATATATAAATGGAGCGAAAAGCCGATCTGTACACTTCATTGCTGAATAACCTCTAACCCTAGGCCCATCTATATAAAAGGGAAACATGGTCTTCGCCATAGCAGTGGAGACCTCACCATCAATTTCTGAATACTTTACAGTGCTAGTGACACTATGAGAAAGGGAAGAGTAAAATGTCTAAATACTAATATCATCAAATGGCTTGTACGCAGAGATCATCTCGATCATTTGGCACAACTCATCTCGATCATTTGGCTAACAATGTGGAATCAAGATACTCAAGAGCATGAGGTATTAGCAATAGTATCTGCAAAAAAATATTTTCTCTCCTCAATAGATGATGTCGGCCTACGTGTTGTCCTTGACTTAAAACTAGGACCCCCTCCATGAACACTAGCCTCCCCTAAGGATGTAGGTGCTCTACCAATACTAGATGTCATAATGATATATGCAAAGATCTCTATCTATAAATGTAGAGTTAAGATATACATACATAAGTACATATAAAACTAATAGTTAAATTTAATTTAAAATAGGTATATATATAAATATGTACAAAGTTGAATGTAACTAAAAATATGCACATGTTATTTAGTACATTTAGCTCATGTATGTGAACATCTAGCTCAAATATGCACATCTAGCTCATGTATGTGAATAAAAAATATGCATGTATGAGAAAAAGCACAAACCTGTGTCACCTTTTATAAAGAAATGTGATATCAAAATGCAACAGTTCAACATTAATGACAAAAAAAATGGTATATGTGTTTAGAATATGAAGATGATGTAAACTGATGAAATGTGTGGAATTGGACGAATTTTATGCCTATAATTTTTATAATTTTTTTGAGTAAGAATTTAGTCATTTTGCTTTATTTTGATGTCCATTTTTTAACTATAAAAAAATAGGGTGTAGTTCTCGTCAAACAAGTATATGTCAATCATCTATTTTTGTTCTAATTTGAATATATCTTATAGATGACATGTAAAGCTAGGGAACAAAAAAGGAAATAATTATTTTTGATGTATATTTTCTTTGTTATTAGTACTCAAGTTCAACCTTATTAGAATCCAACAATTTTTTCCTCCCATCAAAACTTCCCTATCAAATCTGTACCTTCTTGAAAACATTTACATATTCGTGAAGAGGATTCTCTCCTCTAGAGATAAATATGATTTTTTAATTTTTTTGATATGATTTACTATTTTTTTCCTTTTTTGAGGGAGCATCTTCTGAAATGTTGAAATATTGACTTATAATATTTTGATATTATAGCATATTATAACTAATCAAAACACTAAAAAATTTATATAATGATGATATGGAATCTAAGATCTATAAAATGGTATTTTTAGTTTTTGAAAAAAAAAAGAGTTTTGATAGAGAAATGAGATTTGACCAAACCAAGTTTTGGTATTGTAAATGGTGACACAGATATGTGCTTTTACCCGTATGTTATTTAGTACATCTAGGTTTACTATGTTAATATTTTCTAAAATGTAACTAATAGGTTTTTAAAATGTATTTTTTATTTAGTACATATAGGTTTACTATGTTAATGTAACTAATAGGTTTGTAAAATGCTATGTTATTTAGTAAATATAGGTTTACTATGTTAATGTTTTGTAAAATGTAACTAATAGGTTTATTGTTAATGTTTACTATGTTAATGTTTTCTAAAATGTAAAGAATAGGTTTGTAAAATGTAATCTTATTTAGTACATATAGGTTTACTATGTTAATGTAACTAATAAGTTTTTAAAATGCTATGTTATTTAGTACATATAGGTTTATTATTTTAATTTTTTCTAAAATGTAACTAATAGGTTTGTTGTTAATGTTTACTATGTTAATGTTTTCTAAAATATAACTAATAGGTTTGTAAAATGTAATGTTATTTACTACATATAGGTTTACTAGTATAGATATCTTAAATAAATTTATCTAAAAAAATGCCGATAGATATCCACTACAAAATAATTATAATTTAATTTACTACATCTAAAATTATTTATATTTCCTTTATCTCCATTATTTAGTGTTTTGCTAACTTAATATTTTTATTTTTATTTCTTAAAAAATGGATGATTTATATTTCAAAATATAATAATTTATATGAATATTTTATGTGGTATTTATTAAATTATTTTTAAAAGTATATTCTATTTATAATAAAATTTAAACTTTTGACATGTAGATGGTTGTCAAATTTAATGTAGAAGAATAAAAGTTAACATTAACATGGTCACAACATCTCACTCCCCCATTCTGCCATTGTAGAATACCTATTGGCATTAATTATGTTAATGTAATTAATAGGTTTGTAAAATACTATGTTATTTAGTACATACAAGTTTACTATGTTAATGTTTTGTAAAATGTAACTAAAATATTATCAACTACTTTAAAAAAATTTAAAATATAATTAATTTAATTATTAAAACACTTGAAAATAATTCATTTAATTAATATTATTATGTAATAACTAAAAAACATAAAATTTTAAATTTTTTTTTTTTAAACCCACCTACCCATTACAGCTAAAACCCTAACCACCTGATAGATGCAACAATAAAATGCAATAGTGAAATTAACCACTGTGAGCCATTTTTGGTTATTTATAAAGCTAGGGGGGTTGTGGCTGAAACCCTTTTGGTCGAAAAGGTTTTGGCCGTAACCCACTCTACCACATCGATGCGGGAAAGCGCCATGTCTATATGGCCAAAAATGTTACAACCAAAACCTTGATGGCTGAAACCCTTTTGGTCAAAACCCTTATGGATAGCACAAAAAGAGACACAGGTTTGTGCTTCCACCCAAATTCAACAACTTTATCTTTATCACCTATCATATCATATGGCCATCCAATATCTATAATCCAATCCGATTTTTTTTTTGAATATATAATACAAGTGTTTTATTTTCTCTAATATTACTCACTTCCTTAATAAAAACCAAACCTATCTTATCTTCATCATCACTATCTAATAAATTTATTTCCTCAAAATTAGTTTCATCATCACATGCATTCAAATGATCATTTGGAATTTTTGACTTGTTAGGCTTGCTAGGCTTGACGTTTTGTTCTCTCTTTGGATATTTGTCAAAAATATGAGCAAATTATTTGTAATTCCAATAAGATAAATGTTTCTTATTTTCATCTTCTCTTTTTAGAATCATTAAAACCAGCCCATCAATTTACATTTCTTGTTTCTACAATTCTGTCAAATCTCTAGCATAATTCACCATGAGTGCTAGCCTTTTAAGTTTGTAGCCTTCTATCATTATGCACAGTAGCTTTCAAAGTAGATTCAATTCTAGGAAATTTATAATTTAGTTTACTAGATTAAAATGCTTACAATTTTATAATCAAAGTGTCTCTACCAAAGTCAGGAATAAGTGGAATTATAAATTCTTCTATTGCAATCACCTTACTATCATAATCAAGAGTTAAAAGATCTCATAATTTTTTACAACAACCCATCTTTTGATATTATTCCTCCTAAGACTTTTATTCCTATAATAATCTTAGTGATCCTCTAAAAATATGACCCAACAAATTCATCTTCTTGCATGCTAGTACTTTCAAGAATAGATTTCCAATTTTATAATCTATCCTTCTTTGTGTATGTATCACCTTCATATAGTCTTTCAAATATATCCAAAATTTCTTAACAAAATTTAAGACTCTTTACCTAAAAAAAATTCTTTCATGAAGTACACATATTAGTTCTTCTCTTGCATACTTGTGACACACAAATATATTATTTTCTCCATGAGTACGCGTGGCTAGATACTTTTATTCCCTCACAATAGTTTTATTCTTTAGAATCAATCAGTAGACAAAAGCCATGTAGATCAAATGAGTTTGAATCTTATACTTCCAATCATCATCCATCAAATTTTATACTTTTCATCCAAAATTCCATGAATCTTCTTAAGAAGATTATATTTATT